>CM061132.1:142208577-142308730 GCA_030789695.1 Scilla litardierei | reverse complement strand
TTCTCGAGCATCTCCCGTCTCCACCTTTGATTCAACATTCACCTAAAAAAATCCCCAATTTACCGGCGATTAGAAATCCAGTGTACATTTGCAATTTTAAAGATTTACATCTGGCTCATACTGTAAATAGGAAAAATTTAACGTACGTATGGGTAATTTGCGCAAACTCTCCGGGCTTTCTCCGTCACCGTACTCGCCACCTCTCCGCCGTACCGATCCATGCTGGCCACGACGTCCGCCGAAAATAGATACCCTGGAAAAACCCCAACTAATTAGCGAAAATGCCACCGACGAAGACGAGACTGGGAAATTCCTAAACTGCCCTTCAGCTTACCGGTACCGTCGATTGACGGATACATGACGCAAGGGGGGCGGGCGTAGAGGAGGAGGATGGTGTCCTTGGAGTTTTCGCCGGGATGAGGCTTGGCCACGACGTTGTCGAGGCACCAAGTCAACGCGTAGAGGCTCTCCTCGCTGGGGTCAACCGCGACCACGATCAGACGACCGCCTTCCCTCGCCATCGGAAACTTGAAGATATTTTCGTTTGGGATTAATTTTGAGTGGGTGAATTTTTTGGTCGTTTATTCTCTGATATTTATAGCCAGGGAGCTCCTGGTTTCGGCGAGCAGTATGGTGGTTTTTGGGAGTGCTGCTAATCACATTACAGATTTTGCTAAACAAAAGATTTTTATTAACAGGTTTGCCACTCCTCTTGGTAAAGTTCGGGAAGACAATGGCACATTTGTAAATAAATGAAATATATTTACCAAAATGTATAATGTGACTAGCAGCACTCGGTTTTTGGGAGTCGGCGACTGCCGCTGTTTAAGTCTATGCGCTGGCACTATAGAGTTTCTAAAATGCCCTTCAGAAATAGGATTATTATGAAGAGAGGTCGGATGGAAGAAGTTGATGGTATTTTCGTAATAAGAAACAGATGCAAAGGGTGAAGGTAAAGTTTATGGGATGAGCATTGGACCTGTACCGCTGTACGCTGTCGCTGGCGTTTATTCTGGGCTCACAGCCCGTGACAGCCGGTATTGAAGTAGAGAACGACTTCGGGGAAGGGAGGTGACGTTTTCCCCAAAAGAGAAAAAGCAAAGGGGTAAAAGAGGGTTTGATTTGATTTTTATTTGATTGTTTATTGCTAATTTTGGGAGGTTGTCAGCTCCTCACACCGAATTTTCGGTGTTTATAGCAATAGCCTTGAAATAACTAAAAATGATAGTGATTGCTGGCACCTAGTTAACAACGGCGAGAGACTAATCTATCTAATCCAAATTGTCGCCCTGTGGCTTCAGCTCACAGCTTAAATGTAATTCTAGTTAGCGAAAACATGGGGCTTGGCAGTCTAGCGAACAAACCGTTGCCATATAATATAAGAGGACCGCGTCTATCTGCTTCATTATGCGTTTTCACCCCCTCCCTCCTCCATTGACAAAGCTTAAGATGAGCGAAGCCACGGCATCAACATCAGAACAGAGGACGATGACCATAGTTGCAGCAGTAGACGAGAGCGAGGAGAGCATCTATGCCCTGCAGTGGTCGCTTGGGAACCTAATCGGCGATGATGATGGACATCACATCCTCGTCCTTGTTCATGTCCAACCTCAGCTGCCTGTATACTCCATGTATGGTTCAGGTAAATCGCCTACTTTTCAGCTATCTAGTTCTACACCGCATCCTAATAGCACGCTGTGTTCGTTGCAGGATACTTGTTTTCAGATGTGGAAGTGTCATCGATGCGACAACACATCAGAGACCTTGCAGATTCGGTCCTGGAAAAAGCTCAAAACATATGCAGAAGCTACTACAGCAACGTAAGAGACTCAACAATATGGACTAGAACTTACAGCTGGAAGAAGAAAAAATTAAGATATATTTCCTTGGTTACTCACAAAACAGATTAAGGTGGAAGCCAAGACCTGCACTGGTGACGCAGGGCATGCGATTTGTGATTTGGTCGAGAAGCTGAGGGCTGACGTTTTGGTTATGGGCAACCATGGCTATGGCTTCGTTAAGAGGTCAGTAATAATCTCTGGCCGTTGTTCTAAACTTGTGACAACTAACTTAAACGGCTAACTCTTTGAACTGCTGATATTTCTGTTCTATGTCAGGGCTCTTCTGGGAAGTGTTAGTGAATACTGTGCTCGAAACGCAAAGTGCCCAGTCGTAATAGTCAAGCGTCCAACATAGTGAGAAAAAGGATCAATCAGCCGATGTATCGGCCTGGTCAGCCTTTCTGGCGTCAATCCTCGTGTGTAATGTGCAATAAAAATGTAACGTAGTGTAGACAATTGTCCAATATGATGCAAGTTGTTCGAAATGTGAATGCAGTCAGCAAATCGTTTAATCCACACAAACGACAATGTGATGCGATTATCTCAAGTTAATCCAGCTGTTTCACAACGGCAATGGCTGAGGGGAAGTTTACATGTTACAATACCGAAAAACACATATCATACCAAATAAGCATCAACATACACCATTTCTTGATGCTAAGAAAGAACTGTGCTTGAAATTTCATAGATAAATATGATAAACCCTTGAAATTAAAACACATGCAAAATCTCTCATAAGATCCATCTTCTAGCTGGCACCAACTACAAGTCTGAAACGATCATTTGTAATTATGATCAGCTAATCAACTTGATAGGACTTGGACCTCTATAATATATCCATGCTTAACAAAAAAAATTGAAAACTAAATAATAACTGCTTTCACTGGTGCGAATACTCTGAGGTAATCTTCCTAAAATGAAAGGAACTGCGATGACTATATAAACAAATGGAGGGGTAAAAAATATTACTTAAGATGCGCCAAAATTTCCTTTTGGTTTCTCCTCGTCATGCATGCCCTAGTAACAACAGTATTCAGAACCAAAGATTCTTCTAGCTCCAAAAGCAATGGCCAGGCATCCAAAAGTATTGCCAAGCAAATTCTCATGTACTCCTAAAAAGCAATTAAGTTTATAACCTCCAAAAGCAAGATATTACAATCCAGGCTGCAAGCTGCTTTTTTAATCAAGCATACGATTGGATATCAACCAAACATTGAAACAACAACAATCCAATTATTGAATTTGCCAACTTATCACCAAATCCACATATTTCTATACTGTTTAAGCTTAAACTAATTATTAGAATATAACTACAACGGGAAGTATGAGAATTAATACATAAAACAAAAGAAGAAGAAAAATCATTCTAGTTATGGTTCACTCGATCAGAGATCTTGTTAAATAGCTCTTCTTCATATCTAATCAGCTAATATACTAGCAGCTAATATACTAGTGAACAAAAATGATTCATCAAAAAGAAGACATGCTGAGCTTTCTTTCCTTTGCTAACCCGAGCAAACATCCCTCGATTAGCTTATTTGTCCAACCTTATCGAAGTCAACTCCAAATAGCTTATTTGTCCAACCTTATCGAAGTCAACTCCAAATAGCTTATTTGTCCAACCTTATCGAAGTCAACTCTAAACGAACTCTGCCCTTTCCACTTCAAAAGAATGTGTTCTTCTTCCAAGCCAGTACTCATTCTCTGGCAAAGGAGCAAAAGCTCAATAATCAAATTCACACATTGCCTATGTCTAACATGCTGCTAAAATGTCATCATCGAACATTTTAAACTTGGGGCTTCTTACCCTCGATCTCAACAAGTGTCTGGCAACAATGAAAAACATGAATGACCCTAGATTGCTTTAGGAAAAGATAGGCATAATAAAGCATTTGGCAAATGTTCAAGGAACTGAAACAGCAGGATGGAGACAATTGTATCTTACGACAAAGTGAATGAAGTGCAAAAAAATGATTGACTAGTTTCTATCATCCGGTTACTACTATAATCCAACTAGTGGCCTGAACATGCAGCTGATGAGCTATTCTCCATTTAATCCTTTACCTGAATATGGACTTTGCGACGTGCCGAAAAATAAAGAAAACCACCGGTTGCTAGCATTGTAGTATATCCTCCCTTCTCTATCCCCAGAGAACCTAAACATCTGACCATTGCAATTAGATAACTAATTTGAAGAACTGAATTGATTTAATATGAATTGCACAACACTCACATCCATTCCCGAAGAGACCTATACACAACTTTGGACAATGCAACGAAACACAAGACATAACAACCTTAGCAATGGCACCTCCAGTTTGCAATAGAAATCATCCTCTTCCTACCACGCAGACTCGACTAGGAGTAAGCTAAGTTTCAAGTGTAAATCAATACTACGACAACAAACTCTACCAACCACCTACGAAGTATGCATCAAAAATTTACAAAACTGGTAGCATCAGAAAAGCAAACTAAATCATACATAATTCAATGTTTCCATCTATCACTCAATCGAGAATATATTTAACTAATCAATAAACAAATGTTGCAAGATCGCAATAAGCTCAAATTCACAAAGCAGTCACAAAAACTGGAAATAGGCATAATAACAATCCAGATTGATATGATAACAGAGATAACTCAATTCAGCAGTAGCATCTCAAAGCATAAACATAAGAGCCATCCTTAACCCAACTCCAACAAAAGCAAGTTTAATTAACGCAAAATTAGAGAATAACCCTAAAATTCAACAAGATACTGACGAGACTCCCATAGTTCATTCCCTATTCCTCTTGCTCGGATCCTGACTCTCCGCTCTTTTTGTTGTGCTTCCTCGCGTACCTCTGGTTCCTCAAGAACTTTGGGTCCATCTGTTTACAAATCAACAATTCAGATCAAAACCTCACTCTCAAAATATCCACACACATAAAAACAAATCCTTGAAGAGGATAGAGATTGTACCCCTTTGGTCGACGTGTGCCTGTGCCTCCTTGGCTTCTTGATGCCGTTCTTGTGGGCCTTGTGCGACTGGTTGTGGGCGGTGTGATTCTTCGACTTCGCCATTTCGAAACCCTAGAAAATGAAACGAAGAAGACGATGATGAGAGATTTATGAAGAGAACGAATGATCGCGAGAGACATGAAAAGAAATGCTTTGACGATAAGATGGCACCTGAGACGGCGGAGATCGGTGTTCTCTCACGGGCGGCGGGATCGGTACAGGGTTAGGTTTTTGGGACGAAAGGGGGGCGGAGATGGTTTTATCGTGGGATTCCCCGAGCCCTAGGCGCGAAATGACTATAGTGTCCTTATGGGCTATCTGTAATACTTTAATGCATCAGTGCCTTGTTGGATATTCCATGCATCGGCCTAAAGTATGTGATTACTTGAAGGGCTCGCTGGGCCCGACGTTCTTTTGGGGCCTAAAGTATGTGTATTTAACTGAAAGTCTAGTTTTAATTTTTTGATAAATTGAAAAGTATTTAAAGCACGCACTCTGGGCCTCGATCACTCGCCTCCCATGAAGAGTGTGGAAGGATACCAACTGAGCAAAGGCTCGTTGCCAAAGATAGTGTTACGAGGTGGAACTCGCGTACAATGAATTTGTATTAATGAGAACCAAGGGCACGGTGGTTATGTGGAGAAGGGGGTTTAGGTAGGCTATTTGACAAGCGATTAGTGGGGTGAAGAAGTCGATCTCGACGCCAGTGACGGTCGCGGGGCTGAATCTCGCCGGATGCGGCTGGACAAGGTTGAACGGCAGGGGGGGTGACGCCGACTGGTGTTGATAGGCGAGCTCTCCTGCAACAAGAACAACTCGTCAGAAGGGCTGGGTTGGGGGTTCAACCCTTAGCCCCTCCGATGCCTAAGTCAGTGATAGGGCTTAAAATGGGGGGCTGGTCACGCCGGTCTGACTAACGGTGTGTCGACCGCGCGTGGCGAGCTATAGGTGGGAGAACAAAGATATGGAAGACCTTTGCACTCGTGTGTGAATAGTTAAATGAGAGAGAATTCTGCAGCAACCTCCTTTTCGTAAGAGGAGGGGGGTATTTATACCTGACAGATGATGACTTGGCACGCTGAGCTGGCTCGGTTGTCAGCGGAAGCTTCGGACAAGGACATCGGGAACAGGAGTTTCTGACCTGCCTCTGTCAGGCGGCGCAACGGCCAAGAGGTGCTTTTGTCGGGATGTCAGGGCCGAAAGCACCAACCGCCGGTCAGGTCAGCCGCCTGGGGGTGCTTTGTCAGGCGGTCGGGTGACGTATGTGTCAGTTGTGCCTTTGTCCCAGGCTGTTTGTCGTTAGCGTCGAACTAAAGGTCTGGCTCATTTTAGGCGCCGCGGTTCGCGGGAATCGGACGGGCCGTTCCGGTTGGGGGTAGTCCGGCCCGACCACGCCCGTCCGTAGGCCTGGCCTTGATACCCAAGCGTCCCCAAGCGCGCTACCCCGAGGGGCCGGGCGGCCGCGGTTGTTCGCCTCGGCCGGCTACAGTTGCTCGCCTCGGCCGTTTCGGGGGGGGCGCCGTAAGGCGTGCCTATCTCCATGATGGCCCGGGTCCTCGGGGCGGCGGCCCTGATTGTTAAAGGGTGAGCTAAATGGGTATGTTAGCGGATCCGGGCGGGAGTCGGGCTATTATGATCTTTAGGGCGTAACAATTGCCCCCGGCCTTCGAGTCTGAGGCGGCAGCCCGACTCGGCTCGGAGGGCGAATCATATCCAACATTCCGGACCTTCGATGTGGGCCTTGGACCCACCGGGTTGTGACGGCGGCGGCTTCGGAACTCCCGCTTCAGTGGTCATCATTACGATTTGAAGAAAAAAAGGGGGGAGAGGAAAACGAAGCGTCTCTGCGATTGAGTTTGCGACATGTGGATGAGGTGACTCTCACGCCAGTCGAGGCGTCGGGGATGTCTCGATGGGCGCCGCGTGGCGAAAGTTTGACGGCCGAGATGGCCCGGGGGCCCCCTGTACCGCCTAAAATGGTCTGGGAGGCGGTCGGCGGGAATTTTTTGTCTTTCTCCGATTCTCCTCCGGCGCTCGATTTTTCTATTTGGAGCTTACTGGCTAACCTGTCCCTTCCGTCGCCGGCCGTCTTCTTCCGATCGTCTTCCAGGTTCAAGGGAGCAACAGGTAACAACAATCAATTTCCTTCCTTTCCGATCAATGGCTTCTCGATTCGAGATTGGGGGGAGTAGCCGGGTGGGGGAGGAAGAGTCGGCGTGCGAGGGGGCGTCGCAGCCGGGGGTGCAGCGGATCAGGGAAAGATGGTCATGGTTATCCGTTGCACCGAGAGACATTGAGTCCTCCCGACGCAGGTTGGATAGGATCAACATCCGGGAGATTCGCGTGCGGTTTGTGCGACCACCCTATGAGGTGCGGGTTCCCGGGTCGGGGGAAGCGGTGAGCTCACCGGGGAATGATGAGGTCGGGGTCTATGTCCGGTCCTTTGAGTTGGGGCTACGCTTTCCGATCCACCCGTATTTGTTTCACTTGCTGAATTTCCTGGAGCTGCCGATATTCGCCTTAGCGCCCCGTTCCTGGGGCCTGTTAGTGGGGTTTGTCGTTTTGTGTCTCGCTTGCTCATTGAGTACCTCCTTGGTGTTGTTTCAGCATTTCTTCGTGGTTCGGAAGTGGGGGTGTATCATCGCGTTTGCGCCAGGAGAGGGCGAGAACTCATCCTTGAGGTGCCTGATGATGTCGGCGATTGGATGAGGGAGTTCGTCTTCGTGACGGTGCCAAGTGACGTGGCGCTGACGTCGAATTGGGGGGCGCGGAATCCCTTCGTGAATGAAGGGGTGGAGCTGACCGGGGAGGATATTGCCAAAGCTCAGATTTTGAGGGAGTTGCCCGAGGCGTGTCGTCATTGGGCGAGTCTAACGCAAAGCAGTCGGCTCGCCCAGGACTTTTGGGCCCTAGGTATCTTTGACGTTTTGTTAACTTTGGGCTAGGCTCGCCCTGATGGTCTTTCTTTTCCTTTCAGGCGAAGACCCGATGAGTGAGCCGGAGGTGGTGTCTGGTTCGGCCGGTGCCCCGACCTCGGGGGGTACTGATCCTCGCGGGAAAGGCAAGGGGGCGGCTAGTGAGGCGGGATGGAGACGAGAAGGGTGAGGAGCAAGAGGACGAGGATGGTGACGAGCCAGAGGACGAGGATGGTGACGAGCCAGAGGGCGGCGGGGCGGCTGGGGATTCTATGGAGGGAGAGGGCGTCGTGATTGGTGGGGGCGCCAAGTAGTTTTGTGTAGGCCCCCCCTTGTGTATGTTTAAAAATGAAAGTAAGGATTCGCATGACTCGCCCCCGCCTCTTTTGGGCTTTCCGCCTGTGTATGCATAAATTTACTTCTTAGATTTACGCCTTGGTGCGGCCGTTTCTATGTTGACGTAGGCTGAATCGTGTCGAGTCCTTTTATTTCGCGTATGGCGCCCGAGAGATTTGACAGCGGGGTCGCCTCCCTTTGCGTATGTTGTTCGGGTTTAGGTCTATCCGAGTTATGACCAGCGGTAAACCGGGACTTGTCTTTGGCCTCTTCATCGGCTACGATCGAAAATTTAATAAAACGGGGGCTTTCTATAGGCGTAACGTTGAATTGGCACGAAGGCGTAACATTGTATCGGCCCGTAGGCGTAACATTGTATCGGCCCGTAGGCGTAACATTGTATCGGCCCGTAGGCGTAACATTGTAGGCGTGACCGTGTGTCGATCCAGGTAAGTGGACGTTCTTTTCGCAGTTGATCCGCCTCTCTGGCGTCGCGCCCCTGACAAGGTGGGGTGGCGGGATTCAGAGAGTTCCCCCTTGGCGTAGGGGTGATGATCGCGTCGGAGCCCGGCAGTGGCTTTGGCCATCGTTCCCAGAATTGGGGGGAGAGGGAGTCCTTGGTGGTTGTTCTATCCCACGGGGCCCTGTTGCTCCCCTCGATTGGAGGCTCCGCGTGGTAGGCGCGAAGGGATGCGGGTTGTATCCCCTCCGTGCGTCCCCCGGGTGTTAACTGTTCAGGGGTGGCCGATGAGTGGAAGGGGTGGCGCTGGCGGCTGCCGGGGGGTCCGGTGAGGTGATTTGGCAGGTCCGTCCCATCCATCGGGTTGCCAGCCAGCCGCTCCTGCGTACCCCGGGAGCTCGTGGAGAGGCATGGTGTGCCCACGGAGCGCCCGGTCTCATGCCTTAAGTTGTCCAAAAGAAGGAGGGGAGCAGCAGGCTGGGTAGCCGTTGTGTAAGCGGGATATCCGGTTGGTGGATCGTCTATCTTTGCGGTCGGCGAAGCTTGCGTCTTCCGCGCATTTCAAGGGAGGGAGGGTGGTAAAAATGACGAGTTTTTCTCCGCATCCTTTCCTTTGCCTTTCTCCCCCTCTCCATGAAGCTGAGGAGAGGGGGGATTTATAATGGTGAGCGTCTGCGCTCATTTATTCTTCCTTGATGGGTGATGTGACCCCGATGGGTGACAGGTGATGTGACCCCTCAGGCATGCCTGGCATTTGTCATTGGCGCTCGTCCCGAGGGTCCTGCTTGAGTTGGACAAGTCGTTTCGGGCGTCGGCTTTATGGGGGTCTAGCGTTACTCCTCGGGGATGGCTTTCCGTAGGGGTGGCCTTGATTCGCGGACCGCGAGTAGGTTCCCGAGGTTTGAGGAGAAGGGTGACGGGCCCTTTCGGGGGAGGGAGGGCATCGGTCCGTTTCCTACCCCGCCTATGGCGCTCTGGTTTGGGTGGCTAAGCTCAGTGAACTTGCCCCGGAGGTCTTCTTGGGGGGGAGCGAGTGTGCAGCTCGGCCCGTGCCCCTCCGGTTTGGGTGGCGAGGACTGGTCCTGCCCCGGAGTCTTTTAGAGGGGGGTATAGGGCCGTCGCCTCCCCGCAGCCTCTATAGTCGGACGGGTATTGGGCTGTCGCCTACCCCGCATATGGCCCTCCGGTTTGGGTGGCCAAGCTCAGTGAACTTGCCCCGGAGGTCTTCTTGGGGGGGAGCGAGTGTGCAGCTCGGCCCGTGCCCCTCTCCGGTTTGGGTGGCGAGGACTGGTCCTGCCCCGGAGTCTTTTAGAGGGGGGGTATAGGGCCGTCGCCTACCCCGCATATGGCGCTCCGGTTTGGGTGGCCAAGTTCAGTGAACTTGCCCCGGAAGTCTTCTTGGGGGGGAGCGAGTGTGCAGCTCGGCCCGTGCCCCTCTCCGGTTTGGGTGACGAGGACTGGTCCTGCCCCGGAGTCTTTTAGAGGGGGGGTATAGGGCCGTCGCCTCCCCGCAGCCTCTATAGTCGGACGGGTATTGGGCCGTCGCCTACCCCGCATATGGCGCTCCGGTTTGGGTGGCCAAGCTCAGTGAACTTGCCCCGGAGGTCTTCTTGGGGGGGAGCGAGTGTGCAGCTCGGCCCGTGCCCCTCTCCGGTTTGGGTGGCGAGGACTGGTCCTGCCCCGGAGTCTTTTAGAGGGGGGGTATAGGGCCGTCGCCTCCCCGCAGCCTCTATAGTCGGACGGGTATTGGGCCGTCGCCTACCCCGCATATGGCGCTCCGGTTTGGGTGGCCAAGCTCAGTGAACTTGCCCCGGAGGTCTTCTTGGGGGGGAGCGAGTGTGCAGCTCGGCCCGTGCCCCTCTCCAGTTTGGGTGGCGAGGACTGGTCCTGCCCCAGAGTCTTTTAGAGGGGGGGTATAGGGCCGTCGCCTCCCCGCAGCCTCTATAGTCGGACGGGTATTGGGCCGTCGCCTACCCCGCATATGGCGCTCCGGTTTGGGTGGCCAAGCTCAGTGAACTTGCCCCGGAGGTCTTCTTGGGGGGGGAGCGAGTGTGCAGCTCGGCCCGTGCCCCTCTCCGGTTTGGGCGGCGAGGACTGGTCTTGCCCCGGAGTCTTTTAGAGGGGGGGTATAGGGCCGTCGCCTCCCCACAGCCTCTATAGTCGGACGGGTATTGGGCTGTCGCCTACCCTGCATATGGCACTCCGGTTTGGGTGGCCAAGCTCAGTGAACTTACCCCGGAGGTCTTCTTGGGGGGGGAGCGAGTGTGCAGCTCGGCCCGTGCCCCTCTCCGATTTGGGTGGCGAGGACTGGTCCTGCCCCGGAGTCTTTTAGAGGGTTGAACTGAAACTGTTATGTAGGAAAGGCGAAATTTGAAGATAAAAAGAAGGGAACATGGTACTTCGTTCAGGACTTACAGTTACCGGCTATGCCCCGGCCGGCGCACCGTGCCCCTTGGAGTGATTAGCCCGTCCTTCTCGGGGGGTGGTTTAGTTGGGCGCGTGGTCGATCCTGTTTCCCTTGGCCGTGGCATTGGCTGGGGCTAACTCTGGCTGGAGGGGGTCATAACTCCGCCTTGAGGAGTCGATCTTCAGGTTCACCTCTGGTCCTTTGTGCTTGGTCGACCCTACGTAGCAGCTCCTAGACAGCTTCTGGCTTCCCCGTGCGATCCCCACCCCTCGAGGGGTCTGGAACTTGACCATCTGATGGAGTAGGCTGGGGAGCGCTCCGATGGCCGACATGTAAGGTCGTCCAATGATCCCATTGTACGCCGACATGATGTCGACCACAACGAACAACGTCATTCAGGTGACGACCTGTGGCTCTTCTCCGAGGGTTATCGACAGGGTGATCACTCCCATGATGGGGGTCGAGTGACCGGTGAAACCGACGAGGGGTCCCGTACAGGGTCTCAGGTCCGTCGGCCTTAACCCCATCTTTTCGATCGTGGACATGAACAGGATGTCGCAAGAGCTCCCCGTGTCGATCAGGAGGCGGCTGACGATGGCCGTCCCGATCTGTGCTTCGATGACGATGGCATCGTCGTGTGGCAGCTCGATCCCCTCCAGATCCTCGTCGCTGAAAGTTATGGGTGGGTAGGCCATCCTTCTCCCTCTCCGGTCCCCTCCGAGACCCGCCGTCATTACTTGTCTCGCATACGCCTTCTTGCTTGACGACGATGCCCCACCTGAAGATGGGCCGCCGCATATCGTATTTATGCGCATGACGGGTTTCGGGGGGTGAAGCTCTTCCCGCTCGTCGTTTGCCGGAGGGTCTGCCCTCCGTGCCCTTCGGTGGTTCCCCTCTTCCCGGTCAGGTCTCCGGGCTCCGACGAAGTCCCCCAAGTGGCCCGCCTGGATCAGCCGCTCGATTTCTCTTTTGAGGGTGAAGCAGTTGTCGGTGTCGTGGCTGTGGTCCCGGTGGTATCGGCAGTATTTCTTGAAATCTCTCCGGGCGGGGTCCGACTTCATTTCTCGGGGAGGCTCCGGCAGCAGTCCGGCCCGTGTAGCCGCGGCCATTACCTCAATCAAGGAGGCGTTGAGTTGGGTGTAATGTGCCCGTAGGGGGCCTTCTTGTCTCGGGGCGACTCGAGGGAGCCCTTGGGCCGGAGCGAAATCGCGCGCCGGGCCAGGTCGGTCTTGCGGGCGGGGCCCGAGCGGTTCCCTCCTTGGTCGTGCCAGTTGGTCGCGGCCACGGTGCCCATCTTCCTGCCTCGGCCGTGGGTGTGACCGGGGTTCGCCTTGGGGGGGTTTCGTCGGGGGGAATAAGGCCTTGGCGCCGAGAGTCTCTTCGGCCAGCGCGTGTCTCTCCGCCATAGCTACCAACGCTTCATAGTCGGTCGGCGGATCCCGGAGCAGTGATTTGTGGAGGCTCCGAGTCCGCAGCCCCGTCTTGAAGGCCAGCATAAGCACTTCATCGCCACACGTCAACACCGCCCGTCTTTCCTCCTGAAAACGGCGGAGGTATCTACCCGTCGTCTCTCCCTCCCCTTGGACTATCGTGCTGAGATAGTCTAAGGGCTTCTTTTTTGTTCGCCCGGCCCGGAACTCTTGGCAGAACTTATGGGATAGTTCGCCAAAGCTCCCTACGGACCTCGCGGGCAAGCCGAAGTACCAGTCCAGCGCGGTGTCCCTCAGGCTTTGGGAGAAATGTCGGCAAAGGAACGCCTCATCCACGTCCTGGGCTTCCATCGCCCCCCGGTATTGTTGCACGTGCGTGAGGGGGTCGCCCCTCCCATTGTATGTGGCCAAGTGAGGGGGTTTGAACCTTACGGGCCTGGGGGCGGAAGTGATCCACCGGGCGAGTGGCGTGGCCTCTTCCGGGTAGGTCGGGCGATCCGGCGCGTCCCCCCTCCGCCACTCGGGGGTCGGGCTTCGGTCGCGCCTCGGCCGCCGACGGTCCTCCGTCCCCGGGGAGTAGCCCGACGGTCTCCAGGCGGGGCTCCTTCCTTGGGCCGAGGATTCGACGGGTTGCGGGCTACGGTCATCCCAGCGCCCACGCCTCCTGGCCAGCTCTCCTCGGGCCTCCATCCGTTCTTGATTCTCCCGAAGGAGTCTTTCACGCTCGGTGGTGAGGAAGCGTAGTTGCCGACAAACGGCTTCCTCGCGCAGGGTATCGGAGGGGTGGTGTTGGTGATGGGGGCCGCCCCCTCCAGGCGGGGACCTGTTCAGCAACGGGTCCCGCCCGTTCCCAGGCCGCCGGGCCGTCGTCGCCTCGTCCAGGAGTTCTCGGTTGCTCCTGTTCTCCATCCTCAGCCTCTCGCGCTCCGCGACGATGAAGCGAAGCTGGCGGCGGGCGGCCTCCTCTTCCTGGTAAGCCTTCCGGGTGGTCTCGGCCGCCTCGTCCAGACGCCTCTGCGCGGCGGCCGCCTCCCCCAGGCGCCTCCACCGCTGCGCGACTTCTACCTCCTCTTCCAGGAGCCTTTGCTGGGCCGCGATCTCCTCAGCGAGCCCCCTATGCTCCCCCTCCTCCTCGAACTGAGGGTGGAGGTTTCGCCTCACGTTCAGGGGCTCTGAGGGGCCGGGCGGAGGTTCCGTTCCAGCCGTCTGACAGCCTCCCCTGGCCTGAGCAACGGCCTCGACGCTCTTCAGGACGGCGGGGACTGAAGTGTGTTCAATCTCGGAGCCCATCCCCAGAAGGGGGTCGGACGCCGGGGTGATTTGTAGGGAGAGCGGTTCCTGTCCCACGGGATCTTTGCCGTGGTCCGGGTTCCGCGAGATCGGTATGGAATCTAACATGGGTGTGACCCTTCGTTCCCACAGACGGCGCCAATTGTTACGAGGTGGAACTCGCGTACAATGAATTTGTATTAATGGGAACCAAGGGCACGGTGGTTATGTGGAGAAGGGGGTTTAGGTAGGCTATTTGACAAGCGATTAGTGGGGTGAAGAAGTCGATCTCGACGCCAGTGACGGTCGCGGGGCTGAATCTCGCCGGATGCGGCTGGACAAGGTTGAACGGCAGGGGGGTGACGCCGACTGGTGTTGATAGGCGAGCTCTCCTGCAACAAGAACAACTCGTCAGAAGGGCTGGGTTGGGGGTTCAACCCTTAGCCCCTCCGATGCCTAAGTCAGTGATAGGGCTTAAAATGGGGGGCTGGTCACGCCGGTCTGACTAACGGTGTGTCGACCGCGCGTGGCGAGCTATAGGTGGGAGAACAAAGATATGGAAGACCTTTGCACTCGTGTGTGAATAGTTAAATGAGAGAGAATTCTGCAGCAACCTCCTTTTCGTAAGAGGAGGGGGGGTATTTATACCTGACAGATGATGACTTGGCACGCTGAGCTGGCTCGGTTGTCAGCGGAAGCTTCGGACAAGGACATCGGGAACAGGAGTTTCTGACCTGCCTCTGTCAGGCGGCGCAACGGCCAAGAGGTGCTTTTGTCGGGATGTCAGGGCCGAAAGCACCAACCGCCGGTCAGGTCAGCCGCCTGGGGGTGCTTTGTCAGGCGGTCGGGTGACGTATGTGTCAGTTGTGCCTTTGTCCCAGGCTGTTTGTCGTTAGCGTCGAACTAAAGGTCTGGCTCATTTTAGGCGCCGCGGTTCGCGGGAATCGGACGGGCCGTTCCGGTCGGGGGTAGTCCGGCCCGACCACGCCCGTCCGTAGGCCTGACCTTGATACCCAAGCGTCCCCAAGCGCGCTACCCCGAGGGGCCGGGCGGCCGCGGTTGTTCGCCTCGGCCGGCTACAGTTGCTCGCCTCGGCCGTTTCGGGGGGGGCGCCGTAAGGCGTGCCTATCTCCATGATGGCCCGGGTCCTCGGGGCGGCGGCCCTGATTGTTAAAGGGTGAGCTAAAGGGGTATGTTAGCGGATCCGGGCGGGAGTCGGGCTATTATGATCTTTAGGTCGTAACAGATAGAATATGTAACATATGATAAATTAAAGGGTAGATTGCACAGACTAGAAATTGACATAATAAAATCCAGATGGACATCGGCGATGGGATTGTAAGCCATTGTACACTTGCCCTGGAACTTTGGTTTCGCTAAAATATCATAGATGAGGATATATACACCTCAATCTTATGTGTATTGAGGTGAATTTATCCAAAAATAACAGAAGATTTGAAGAGGGAGAAGGATATATGTCCTATGATGTGATGTTTTGTGTTATTTTTGGACAAATTCACATCCATACACATCAAGACTGAGGTGTATATAGTCCTTGTCATACACACATCTCATCAAGCAGAACTTAGTATAGCAAGGAAAACATGGATTGACGTGCGACGTGGAAACCAAGCATTAAAAGGTGTGATGATTCGAATTCTTAAATATGTATTTTATGATGTAAATACTATCAAAATAATTTTAACTAATTTTTTTATATTTTTTAAATATTTCTTTGTGATTTTTAACAATTAGTAGATTTTTTTCAAAATTAAATTTGTTCTAAACCCTCGATTTAAACCTTTATATCAGTGTTAACTCAAAACAAGCTATTCTTTAATCCAAAAAAATTGATTAAAAATGATTTTCCATTGGTTTTCCAATTTTTCAAAATTTACATCAAGCTTTTTTAGAACTGTTTTGAAATATTTTCTGATCCAAAACAATCCGAAACTTGAACCAAAACTATTAAACTTACACCTTCCACCATTAACCTCCCGTTACATTTTCCTCATCCTTCGTTCCCCCTACAGAAAGTCTTCGGGCCACTTAATAATATATAATAACCTAAAATTTGTAAATATATTATTGTTATGAATCAACTACTGGGGGAGGAGCCCCCAGCTCTTTATTTATAGGCATTTGGGAGAATACAAAGATGGGCCAACAATGATATGGGCCTATCTTTAAGATAGATCAGAATCTCACCCAACTACGGTTAAATAACCATTCACAACACTCCCCCTTAACCAGCCATAGGTGTGGACTCTGCTCGTGAATACTTCAGGATTCTGAGCGTAGGAGAGTCTCACATGTGGTGGATACTTCAGGATCCTGAGTTGGTGAGATTTGCCTCATTAAAACCTTTAGCTATGGAAAACCTAGTGGGAAAAACCATAGTTAAGGAAAAAGAGTACAAACGCTCTTTAACTCCCCCAGATTTGTACAAGTGACTCTGCTCATGAATACTTCTGGATTCTGAGCGTCACAGAGGGGTGGATACTTCAGGATCCTGAGTTGGTGAGATTTGCCTTATTAAAACCTTTGGCTATAAAAAACCCAGTGGGAAAAACTATAGCTAAGGGAAAAGAGTACAAATTCCATCAACTCCCCCTGATCTGTAAAAGCTCTTAGGCTTTCAGATCCCTTAGGCTTATCTCATCATTCATATTTACAATATTCCGAAAATATACACAGATTACAAATATTATCACCATCAAGCAGCTGCTGAATCCAGAAACTCTGAAGAGGTGTGCTACGTCTCGTCGCCTCTGATGTGGTCTTCAGACTATGTGGTCAGCTCCACAAAACCAGCCTCTATTCCAGTCGTCACTGGGATGTGATGTACCACCAGGCGCCCTCAAATACACCATTGGTGTGATTCTGGAATGGTGAGGATCTCGGAATGATAGGATGATGTTGCCTTCATAAGTTGCTTTGCATATTTGCAGTAGATGGCCATCCCACTGTGGGTACCCGTTCTATGTTTTCTCAGTATATGGACCAGACATGTAACCTGCATTTGCATAAACATTGGAGGATGCTACTTCATATTGTAAGTCCAACTCTGTCGACCCTTGGAGGAAGCGCAGAAGGCTTAACTCCGGTCTAATGGCTCTTTTAGGTGCCAACTATCTCTGGCTAATGAGTTTACTGCAATTGCTATATCGGGACGCGTGCAGTTAGCCAGGAGTGCCTGATTGCACTTAGATAAGGGACTTTAGGACCAGTTATATCCTCCCCATCTTCTAGCGATCGGAAGGGTTCTTTTTTATTCATCCATTAAGTATACTCACATAGGTGTACTTTCGATGACAATGGTCCTTTTAATTTCTTCAACGCACTTCTGGGCGTATGTAACAGGATTTTATGCGCCATGACTTTATATTTGCCTAGGCCTTTTTATTTCATGTTTAAAAGTCAGGCTTGAACAGATGTCTCGATTTTCTCTTCAAAAGATCCGATGAGATTTTAGTTGTTTACAACTATGACCTCAAGTCCTACTCTTTGCTTAGATGCAAAGACAACCCTCAGCAAGAATCATTGTTTTGTCAAGCGATTCCCTTGGTTGTACGTTATTTTTATTGTTTTTCTTCAATAGAATAGACGTCCCGAAGTCTATTCAGGCATTTAAGGAAATGTGGAAATTATCTTTACCAAGATGTCCACGAAGGTATGCCATCACAACATCCAATAACAGCATATCCAGAAATTCCTTTGCCAAATCGTAAGGTATTCGCTTTTGATAACTTAGGGACTGATGCATCATTTACGAGTCATGCTCATTTTAATTTGTTCGATCCCTAGTTTCAGCGAAATTTGCCTTTGGTTATAGGTTGTACCTTATAGCATACGATTTTGTATTTATTTTTCTTATGTGTGCAATACTATATTTTATCCACAGGTTTGACACCTTTTGGTGTCTGGACTTCAAGTCCGAACATTTCACATTTCATAAGTGAGTCCAGCTCATCTTTTATTGCCTCGTTCCACATTTGGCCAATCTCTACGTTAGCCTTCTAGCAACGGAGTATGGAACAATAATTTATAAACATCATCGCTTTTGCGATGTGTCTGGTAATATGATACGTGAATACATTGTCGACAATTTATGTTCTATCTGTCCAACACCTCCACAGTACGTACAACATTTACTTTCAATTTCACTTTTTCCCGGTAATTCCTCTGCAGTGGATTCCGGGAAGGGTGAGGGTGTGGACATGAGCTCATTGTCCTGTGGTAGTATTGTCTTAAGGTCTCCAGGAGTTTCTGTCCTTGGAGCCTGGTGGTCTGCCTCTTTTCTGTTGAGGATCAGCCACTTCTGCTGCTGGTGGATTGCATCCATCCTCAGGGATGTCAATCCTAGCTGGAGTTTTTACAGCAAAGATGTGTGATCTGACAATCTTCTAGTTATCAGTAAATGAGTTCGGTAAGTGGTGAACATTGTTCGTTGGAAGATCTTCAGGATCGCACCTTCACATTTGTTTTGTTACCGAATCGTAGTGGGTCAAGCGTTTTGTATCCCACGTTATAATTTGCTTCGTACCAGATTTTCCAGTATCTGTGCTTATTTTGGGGACATTCGTCTTACAGTCTTCAAGATGTGCCTTAACTGCGTCCTCCGTTTGGAGTTCTAGGTATCTCAAAAGTGAGGGTGAGTCAAACCCCGCATGGATACCTAGGCGACGTTGAGGATCGTTTTGGTTCTCTGTGATGGTGCAATGGGGATTAAAACTGCGCGACCGAAGATTCTCAGATGAGAAATGTTCGGTGGCATTCCATATGCAAGTTGCATTGGAGACTCTGACCTCCAGAGGGTCTTTCATTTACGATGCAGCATGCAGGATTTGCATGTCTCCGTGCATCCATCGGCAATCGGGATTTAATGGACATTCAATCCATTGGAGTCTACTTTTAAGTGACTCTGCCGACCCATTTTGGATATGAACATGCAGCACTTGTATGTTCATTTTCTATTCTCGTTGCCTGGCAATACTCTTGAATTGACCAGGAGGTATATTTCCCAACATTAACCAGACTTATTTTCTGCATTTGATTGTCTGGAAAATGTGCCCGCAACATTTTTATTTTTGTGCCAATAGCTTTGGAAAAAGCTAAGTTGCGGGTCTGTAGTAGACACACATACAAGTGTTCTGAGGATGCATTTATCAGTACAATGAAGTACCGAAATAGCCCACTAGGGGTGGTGGACATTATCCACATCTATCTCCTTGTATTCTTTTTGAGGAAGCGTGTGGATTCTTTTTCAACTTTTCGTGGAGATGGCCTTGTAATTAGTTTTCCCTTATAGTATGGGATGCGAGGGAATTCTCCATTCTGAAGAATCTTCTGGTTCTTCAAGTCATACCCATAGGATAAGATGCGATGCATCATCAGAAATCTAGGGTGGCCAAGTCCATCATGCCAGAGTAAAAAACTTGGCTGATGTTGGGCACTTCAGGTGCTCCGTTTAATTCCGCTTCCTTTCTCCGAATCTTCGTATGGTAGAGGCCTATAAGGCTTTCAAAACGTTCACGTATGGATTTTACTCCTCTTTCTTGAGACGTTGCATATGGTAATTTTTTTTCATTTATTTACATTTGCTGTTTCCAAATGGAATCCGTTGAAACGGATGTCCTTGAAACTTAGAAAGTTTCTTTTGGAATTCGGATGGATTAGAGCATCCTTTTTATTTTTGTTTCTGTGTCAATTGGGGGCAACAGTGTTGCGTTCCATGGATCTTCAATATGGCCCTGATATTGGGCTTTGTATTGAAAAATCGTACGTGTTTATTGTCTACTAAACATTTATGAGAGCAGTTTCATCTAAAAGATGAATCATATAGGCACATGCATATTCAGATAAACATTTATTGTCTACTAAAACATTTTCATTCAAAACAGATTGCGTAATTCAAATGCACTTATAACATGAAATGTTCTAAACAATTTTGCTAAGATAAAAATAAAAGGCTAATCAAGCAGGTCATCATTTTCGAAGTCGTTAGCTGAGAACTTGTCTGGAGCATCATATGTCACCAGGTTTGTTTCAGCTTTATTTTTCTTGCTTTGTTTATATAGCTCCTGGAGATGCACTGGGGTCCTGCACACTCTGGACTAGTGGCCTGTCATGCCACAGCTATGGTACTGGTCTTCCCAATCCCTCTTGGGTGGGGGTGCATCATTTTTCTTGTTGTCATTTCTGCGCCAGGTGAACTTGCGCTTCCCCTCATTCTTTCGCTTCTGCTGTGCATGGCCCTTTGGCTCTTTTCTGTTGTCCCCCCTTTCTGTGGTCTTTCTTTTCTTTTATTATCTCTCTTCTTTTTGAAGGAAGAGTTGTTGTGAGCTTCAGGTAGGGGGCAGCGCCAGGAGGGCGCATATTGTGAGTGGCGAGAAGAAGCTCTCTATTTTGGTCGGCCATGAGAAGACATGACAGCGGCTCAGAATACTTGGTGAACTTGCGTTCACGGTATTGCTGCATGAGTATCACATCTTTTTCATGGAAAGACGTATACGTCTTTTCCAGCATGCGATCTTCTGAGACTTTCTCACCACACAACTTCAGGCGTGAGGTGATGCTAAAGAGTGCTGAGTTGTACTCAGCAATGGACTTGAAGTCCTGCAGTTTCAGGTTCTCCCGCTCATATCTCGCCCTTGGGAGTATAACATCTCTCTGATGTTTATACCTATCCTCAAGGGCGGTCCATAGCTCAAGTGCATCTTCGACCGTAAGGTACTCAGCCTTTAGGGTCTTGTCCACATGACGGCGAATATAGATGATGGCTTGCGCCTTCTCTATATCGCTAACATTTTCTTTTTATGTCACAGTAGCGATGAGGGACTTGGCCCGTAGGTGAAACTTTACATCTAGCTGCCAGCTTAGATAGTTTCTACCTAATGCATCCAGCACTTCGAAATCAACGCTTGCAATTATAACCATTTATCTAGCAGAGCACAAACATGCATAAATTAATATTTAATCAAAGAAAACATTTTCATGCGGATGCAATATTCAATGAAAAACTAAATGCGTGGATCGGCCAGTCCCACAAGAAAGAGGCCAAAGTCCATACAGTCCAAATTATACAAATTTGCAGCTTTAAAATGGAAATACACCTTTGGAAACCCCGTGGGTCCCATATGATATCTCCAGCTTCAAATGTGGCCTCCGACTCCATGGAAGTTGGTCTTCTTTCTTTGACATTTACATAAATTCCTCACTACAATTTCTCTCAAAAATAAAATAAAAGTGCGGAAAATAAATTGTGGGACTTAAACAGCCGATCCAAAAACCACATTTAGCCATTCATGCAGAATTATTGTGCTCATCAACATTTTCATAAGACATTTTCATCACATGCATCACAGGCATTTAATATTCACAGATATGGATAAACAATTTAATCACTTAATAATTATTGGACCACTGGGCAATGTCATACACCGTTAGGTTAGGTGACTAACGGCAGAGCGGTCACATGATCTTCCTAATTATTAAGTTTTAAATATAATGCTCAACCACGCATATAATATCCACAGAATAAGCCTAGTGAAGTAAAGCATCTAAAGATGATTTTTACAGAAAAATCATTACGATGCAAGGGTTGTAATGAGTGGGGTTAATCAATAAAATTGAATAAGAGACCAAAATTAACATTTTCGTTGTAGAAGGAAAATGTTTTTTCCTTTTTAAAGCATCCCAAATAACCCCCAAAAGCCCCCAATAAAATTCTTATATGCCCGATGATAGCCCCGTAAAATACCGTGATTTTTCACGAATTTATAGGTCCTCAGAACGCCCTTTTGAAAATTAATTTTTAGCCCAAATGGTTCTTTTAAGGCTTATTTTAAGCCTTTGCCCCCATTTTTTTGGAAAATTGTTGTCATGCGGGCCTGAAGCCCGCGGGCCGGCTGCGGGCTTCAGGCCCACAGACAGAAATTTTTTTGTAACTGTGTTGGCCTGCGTGCCTGAAGCCCCGCAGACAGAATTTTTTTTGGGCCGAAAGGCCCAATAGGGCTTTGGGGGCGGCGGCTAGGGTTAGCCGCCGCCGCCCCCAATTCGCCGGCGAACCGACGGTTGGGGGGGCGCCGCCCCCCGGCCGCCCCCCTGCAGGGGAGGGCGGCGGGCAGGGCCGCCCCCCGCTGCAGGGGGACGGCGGCGGCCGCCCCCTGCTGCAGGGGGGGACGGCGGGGCGCCGCCCCCCTCTGCAGGGGGCGCGGCGGGGGCCGCTGCCCCCCTGCAGCGGGGCGCGGCTGGGCTGTCGCCCCCCTCTGCAGGAGGGGAGGCGGCGGGTGGGCCACCGCCCCCCTCTGCAGGGGTGACCGGTGGCCGCCGCCCCCTCTTCTGGGGGAGCGGCGTAGAGGGTAGGTTGGGGGGGCCGGCGGCAAAGCCGTCGGCGGGCAAAAATTAGGGATTACACAATATAACCCTAAAATTTTGATTTTTGGGATGAAAAATCCATCGTTTTCAAGGCGACAATCGATCTTGCGAGATATAGGGTGGAGCAATCATACATATGATTAAAAATAATGGTTTTTAGTGATTTTACCTCTATAACCGTCCTCCGGATATATCGACGGTCGAACGAAGCCCTACGCGGATGACGACGCTCAATTGAGGAAGCCTTGCACCGCGCGCGTGGATCTCCCGTCTCGTCTCGCCTTCGCCTTCGCAACGAACGGAAAGAATTTTTGTGGAAAGAAAAAATTTTTAGAGGCTCGTGCTAATAACGTGTTATGAATCAACTACTGGGGGAGGAGCCCCCAGCTCTTTATTTATAGGCATGTGGGAGAATACAAAGATGAGCTTACAATGATATGGGCCTATCTCTAAGATTGCCCAGAATCTCACCCAACTACGGTTAAATAACCGTTCTCAACAATTATCACATAATATTTATACGCGCGCGCACACACACACCATGTTATATTACTCATGTGCCACACCCCTCGCTCCTTCTCTTTTCCCTCGATGAACCCAACTCTCCCACTGATGCAGCCATGGGCTCGGCCTCAGTTATTTATCTCAAGCCGACAAGACTAGTATTTTGGCCCAACAGCACAGGGGCCCTCACGTGCGACCGATCATCTCATCATTCAAACGACAGCTTGACTGCCCATTGGGCTCTTTCAGTTAATGTGTCGGCTCATAATCCAGTCGTTCAATGACTGACCGTAGCGTATCATCAATGTCGACGGCTCAGGCCAAAAGCCATAAAAGCACAATAAAAGCGCGGACGTTATCCTCCAGCATCCGCTGCATATAAGCAACCTCTCAAACAACGAGGAGGATGATGATTCTCAAAGAACCCACACTCAGATACTCTTACACTCAGTATCTGCACCACTTTATACATTTCCTCGATAGCTTGTCGTGATAACCATCGGACGTCCTCTCAACGGGTCGGACATAGTTATCACTTGTGCTGCAAGCAACATAGACACGGCTTCGCCCCGACCCACATAGCTTAGATCGGAGCTTAGTCAACCCGTGGTCAGCTCGCTTGGTGCATAGCCATCTGTCCACGTCGTCCCTCGTAAATACACGGAACCAATCTATCTTCCAACACCTTCAATGGCGCGAAAACACCCGTAAAGACCCACGGCCCACACCTTTTCACTCGCTCCGACGAACATAACACCGCCTTCTGTCTCGTTCATATTCATCGTCTTGTCGAAATAAGTGTTTAAAAAATACCCATTAAATGCCTAACGGGTTTGGTGAACAATATCAGATCCGAATGCTATTCAGATTCCGCGCTCCTCGTGCGCCCGCTTCCCGCCATCGCATGCATCTGCTTCAACATCAACTGCCGGATCTCCGATTGGACGTTGTAGATCTCGACGTGTGGCGTAATGACGCAATCGCGCCGTGCGCGTGATCGAGCACGCACCTGCCATGTGGCCCTGCAGGCAAGCGTGCGCAGCGCGTACGGGCTGCACCCGCGGTCAGCAAGGCGCACAATCATGGGCCGAGTTGCAATGTTGCGATTGAAAAATCATTGGAAATAAACGTGGGTTTGGGCTTTACTGTCCGTCCACTTGAGCTGCTGAGAAATACGGATATCAGTTTAAGAAAATCAGTAATCTTGGTTCTAAAAAATCTCCAAAAAACCCCTTATAAATTCTACACTAATCTTGTGATATTTCCGATGCTTTGTACTACAATTTTCAACAGAACCTTGGGGTTTCGCATTGAATTGACCCTTTTGCTTACAATCTTTACTCTGTTTCTCCACGTTTATTTGCTAACATTTATAAGCAGTTGCTGCTGCACCACGCTCAAAGCTTGCGGGTGGATGCTGTGGATACGGATACGGATACAGTAAAACACATGTCTATAATCCGCATCCCAACCCTTCACATCCTGGGCTACTAACTAATTATTCGTTCGGCACACAGACACATTAAGTGATCGGCATTTGGCATCCCATCTTTTGCCTTGGAATACAAAATTTGGTACGAGGCACGATCTGGAAGAGGAGACAATCGCTACGCCCCAAATCACCCTACCCTCGCACAAAGCTAACTCCAAGCCACATGTCTAAATCAGGAGAAGAAAGGAGAAAGTTTCCTAAAAGCAAACACTTTATAAAAAGAAAGAGCCGTGAACGAACCGGCGCCGGCTCGTTCCACCCCTGTTTACACCTATATATACATGTACACTTGCTACTCAAGCATCAAACACGGCTTCAGTTATGGGCAATGGCGCTTCATCATGCATCACCGGAAGCAGCAGGCCCCTCGCCGCCATTATCATGGGCTCCGACGGTAATCTCCGTCGAGTCGAGCTCCCCACGTCGGTTGCCGAGCTAATGATCAAGTTACCCGGCCACGTGGTATCCAGTGCCGGGGATCTCGTGCTGACCCGACGAGTCAGGGGAATGCAGGCCGACGAGCACCTGAAGCCTCTGGAGGTGTACTTGTTGATAAGGAGGAATCGGGTCGGGTCGAGTATCGATGACAGGCAGGTGGAGGTTATACGAGGGGTTATGTTCCGGAGTGGTGGGCGGAAGAAGACGGTGCCGGGTTCTGGTTCGGGTAGTAAAGCGGTACCCGCTAAGGAAGATGAAGAGAAGGATTCGGGATGTTCCGGTCGGCAACAGGTGGGTTGTCACCGGCGAGCGGGGTCCAGGCGGTGGAGGCCGTTGCTTGATACCATAATTGAATGCAATTAGGTTCATTAATATTTTTTTTAAAAAAAAATCTTTATTTCTTATATTTATTTTATGATTAAGGATTTTTGACAAATGGGAATGTAGATGGAGATTATGAATTAATGAAATGAAACATAAAAAAGATGAATCGATATTAACATAAACATGCACATAATTCTTTCATGTTCCATTATTTTGCCATCACACCAATTTAGCTCCAAGAAAAATTCAAACTTGATAATGTAGAAGCTAGTCTGGATGCAGGCTTGGTAATCCTGGGACCAAGCTTGACTAATAACCAGTATTTTTGTCAATTTTGCTAACTTCACTTTATAATGACAGTAAAACCACAGGGTGTTCTATTATGGACTTGACTTTTTGTCCAAAGGTCGTTCAAACTCACACCACACAGGTTGGGCTGGCAAACGGGTTTAGACCCGACAGATCTAACCCGTACCCAACCCGGGTTTCCGGGTTTGGATAGAGCGGTAACTGGGTCAGACCCAAATCAACCCCGTCAGCCCAGATAAAATCAGGATATGGTACAAGGGTGATACATTAACCCCAATCGACTTTGATCTAAGCCGTTTTGATTTAATACATACATAAAACCTAAACCCAAACCCAAGCCGTAATAGGCCCGAACGTGACCCGCACGGTAAAGCAGGTCAGGTTCAAGTGACCAGGATTTCATCCGGGTTGGCATACGTTTCAAAATCCCGGCCCGAATTAAATACACATGGCATCGAACCTGATCGGACCTGTAGCTGACCCATTCGCCACCCCTAATCAAAAATAGCATCCTACAATCACCCACACCAAAAAGTCAAAAGGAATCACAATGATTCCAATTAAACTTGTACCAAAGAGCCCAATGTAGAGGTTCCTAGCGCTGTACTTTGGCTCGATGTATCAACTACTTGGTAACTTTTAATAAGATTACATGGCAGAGTGAGGGGAAAAAACTGTCATCACTAAGGGCTTGTTCTTTTCGGGGTAAATGAGAGGGAATCCCGATATTTACACTGTTCTGCGCACTGTAGCGCGAGAAAGTTGGGGTAAAAAACCATTGGCCGTTCGATTGCTGAAGCGTGAGAAAGCAATTCCCAAGCCCAGCTGGCATCTCATTCTCGCGATTCTCGAATCCCTTCGAAACGGAGGGATTTCTGACGAGCGCTCGTCCTCGCGTGGGTCCCGGCGCCTACTCTCACCTCCCCTCGCTCCGTTTTCGCCTCGCTTGCTCCTACGTCAAACCCTAGCGAGGGGATCTGAGGGCAGCGGGGCTTTCTCCGTTCCTGTTTGGCCGTGGTTGCTCCGTTCTCAAACCCTAGCTCCTGGTTCGGCAAGCTCCATGGAGATTGGTTGGGTTGCAAGCGGTTGATCTACGCTTTGGTGACCTAGCCGCCATGGATCTGCTGGTGCTGAGCTGTGCTTCTTCTTCCCGTGGATTCTAGGGCTGCCGACTTTGATCTAGCTCCTGCCTACCCTTGCCACTGCGATCTGCCACGGTCTGGGGGTTTTGTCTGCTCGGCTTTGATTGATCCATTGGGAGGTATACCTACAAGAAATTCTCTGATTATTTGGCTAATTTCTGTGATGAACTAGGTTGCCATTAGCTGAGATTAATATCTATGATGCATGCAAAAAAATTTGGGGGGGGGGGGGGGTTATGAGCATTTCGGGTACGGCAAACAGGACCAAGGGTAGAAAAAAAATCAGATTCATATGGATATCCATTTAAACTTGCACATATCAACATGCACAAAGCAATGAGCATATAGGGTCTGTCAGACAGCATTGATGGCTCCAATAATTTCAGTTTCATAGTGTATGCAAGTTTTCACAGTAGATGCAAAATGTAATCCGTTGATTTTGTGCATTCATGTTTCATCAACCCAATGCAATCCTAGCAAGTTGACCCAATTTTATGATGGTGACCCATTTGAGAAGTTGCCCTATGATGAAAGCCAAGAAATTAAATCGACACATGCTAAATGTGGATGATACGGTGTGTTCTTGATATGGTACGCTTGATAAATAACAAGAAATCATCAAAAAACAGGATATTGGTGGGTTATTCTGAGGGCACGGTGGATTGTTGCGATTCAATGTACGGAATAATGCTATGGGTACGGCATTGTTGGATGTTGATACATGGTGTACGAAATGATATGGATATGTTTTGTGTGCGTCGAGCCCTATGATAATAAAAAATGGTTGGCGTGAAGGTTCCTTCAATATTAAAATGGGTGTTGGTTTTGTTGATATGTTTATTTTCAAGCTATAAACAAATTTTGGTGATATGTTTTGGTGTGTGTTATTATCAACTACATGGTACCTGTTTTGGTTTTGGTGATATGTTTATTTTCAAGCTATAAAAAATCAAATTTTAATGCGTTTTGGTGCATAGAATGAAGGAGCACACGCCAAGCCACCTAGATTTCGTGAAAATGAAATACATCAAATGTCTGAGGGCCCCTAAATATATTGTGTCAAAATGTTATAACGGTATTTTGACATAGCCTCATTTTCTTGGGATTTCAAAAGAGGATTAAATGGCCTTGGGTCTGCCTGACAGTCTCTATATGCTCACTGTCTTGTGCATGGTGATATGTCAATGTTTCAAATGATTCCCATATGATTCTGATTTTTTTGAGGCCCTTGGGTCTGTCTGACAGGCTCTATATGCTCCATATCTTGTGTGCAGGCTGATGTGTTCATGTTTCAATTGATTTCCATATGAATCTGATATGTTCTCCCCCCTTGGTTCTGTCTGACTTTCCCTGTATGCTCAATGTCTTCTTTGCATGGTGATATGTGCATGTTTCATTTGATATCCATATGAATCTGATACCCCAAAAGAACACCCATTTATATCCATATGGTGAAAAAGTGTGCCAGCGGGGAATGGGAATTGCTTTCTCACGAAAAAACAATCGAACGGCCTGGGTTTTTTTACCCCAACTTTCTCGCGCTACAGTGCGCACAACAGTGTAAATTTCGGGATTCCCTCTCAAAATAATGCAAAAGAACACCCCATACCCTATATGCTCATTTTTTTTTTCTTGTTGATATGACCATAATTCAAATTTCTTTCAATATGCATCTGATATTTTGTTGTGGCCTTGGGCCTGTTTGCCATACCCTTACTGCTCAATGTTTTTGCTTTGGTTATACGTGTTTATTTCAATTGAAATCCATATGAAACTGATTATTTTTCTTGTTTGTTTGCACACTGTGTTCTGCTGTGTTGATAATCGTGTTTGTAAGATGATATCCTTATGAACCTACATTTGTTTAGATGGACCACAATGATGAAATAGTGGCTGTTGAAACATGTTGCGCGGCCGCGGCGACGGTCGTTTTTTCTGTCATACAATTTCTCATATACTACGATGATGCTATGGGTACGCGAGTCCCTAGGGAGCCTTCGGTTATGCGTGATCTGCATAGGAAATCGCATATGCGTAGAATCCTTCTAGGGAGTGAGAGTAGTTGTTTGCACTACTTACGAATGAGGACAGCTGCATTCATTAACCTGGCAGCATTAATCAGGGATAGGAATATTCTCAAAGACACTGTTCATGTGTCCATAGAGGAGCAGTTGGCAATGTTCCTTCATATCGTAGGTCACAAGTCAAAGAATAGAGTCATGCAAATTGATTTCATCCGATCCGGGTCAACAGTCAGTCGTTACTTCAACCAAGTAATGCAAGCAGTGTGTGCCTTGAGGGATATGTTCATGAAGCAAGCGCCAAATGAGACTCCTCCCGAGGTTGCCAATAATCCAAAGTGGTTTCCATATTTCAAGGTATGCGTGTATGCGTGTATAGGGCCCTTAAGACTTCATTTCGTGAATGTAAATGTAACATTTGGCTGCTTTAATACGATGTAGGATTGCATAGGGCTCATCGATGGGACACACATCGATGCCATGCTCCCAGCACATCTCGCACCCCGTTTTAGAGGTCGTAAGGGGGTGACACAAAATGTCCTTGCGGCTGTGACACCAAACAAAAGATTCACATACGTCATGGCTGGGTGGGAAGGATCCGCAAATGATTTTACTGTCCTTAAAGATGCCTTGTCATTACCACCCCCCACGGGTTGCGAGTTTATGAAGGTAATAGTCATACATAAACCTACTTTATATATTCCAATATTAAAGTGGTCGTTTGATGGAATAGTTGGTGTGCGTTTCTGTGTGTAGGAAAATATTACCTGTGTGATGCGGGTTATACTACCATGCCGGGTTTCATATCTCCGTTCAGGGGCGTTAGATACCATTTGAAGGACCATACCGATCGAGTTCCGCGAAATCGCAAAGAACTTTTCAACCTGCGCCATTCTTCCTTAAGGACGAAGATCGAGTCTACCTTTGGTATCCTGAAGAACAAGTTCAAGATCTTGACATCCAAGCCCCACTATCCCTTCCCAAGCCAGGTTGACACAGTCCTTGCTTGCACGGTTTTGCATAATTATATCCAGATACAAGATCCGCATGACCCTCATCTCCTAGATGATGGTGTTGGGATCGAGGAAGACGGTGATGTTATCAATGAGCAAGATGCTTCGATTATGGATATGTCACAACAGGTGCCATTACGTGAACAAACCCAACAAAGGGACCAGTGGAAAATGCGGAGGGATTTAATTGCATGGGATATGTGGGTTGACTATTGTAAAATTCATAATAATGGCAACACAAGTGAACATGGCATGTGAGGTGTTTGTTATGTTTTAATTATGGATATGGCATGCAAGGATGTGGACCCCTTAAGACTTTATGTTTTATTTATGCGTATGACCTGTATGTCTGTGGCCTCAATACATTAATAATGTGGTATTTATAGGTATGGCATGCAACACTTTATTTTTTATTTATGCGTATGACATGTATGTATGTGGCCTCAATACATTAATTATGTCTTATATATGGGTATGTCATGCAACAACTAATATCTATAATGTCACCAATTGAAGTTTAAATTTGAGCTATTAAATTTTCATTTCGCCTTTGATATTTTCATATCTATTATTGCAGTCATGTCTAGGAATCCGAACCAAGGTCGTATGAATGACCGGTCAAATCCAAACCAAAGTTGGAGTGAGAATACGCTGTTGCGACCGATGGCGCGTAGGGTGGGAGACTTCCAATACCCAACGCAAGGCATGCACGGTGGAGGGTCGAGTATGCCCTATCAAAACTACGCGCAATATAGCATGCCAATGCAAATTCCTTCTCCCCCTGGATACATGCATATGCTACAAGGGGGGGGGGGGGGAGATGGTGGAAGGAATGGGAAACCCCCATTATTTTACCCTGTCCCCCCCTATGGGTATCCACATGACGTCATCGCCCAGCGGGAATGACTCGATGAGGAGGGGAAGTGACTCATCGCGTAAGTCGAGTCGCCGCGATGATTCGGAGGAGCCTTCGGTGGAAAGCCCAAGGAAAAAGTCGAAGTCACCGGTGAACAAAGTGTGGCCGTGGGAGCACGATTTGGAACTTATCCCTTACCTTGCGGAGCAAGTAGATGAAGGAAATAAAGGCGATAAGTCCTTTAAACTTACTGCCTTCAACTCCGCAGCGGCCCACATCAATGCATTATTCCAAACAACATATACCGGGCCAAATGTCAAGAACCACTATAAAACCCTCCGGACTCGTCTTGCCGAAGTGAATGATTGCTTGGCCATTAGTGGCGCAGGATGGTGTGATGATACACATACGATTACAATGGCGCCGAAAACTTATGGCCCGTGGGCGGCGGTATGAACTCCAATTTTATACATAAGTCGACATCGTCTTCATATGTATTTTACATACCGTACAATTAAATGCGCCAATGTGTTTGTGCAGGCCAATCCTAAAAAGATTCAGTATGTCAATCAACCCATTCCGTGGCTTGCGAACCTGCGGAAAATCGTTGGAGACGATGTGGCAAGAGGGGACCATAGGAAGGATATATTCCAAAACTTTGGATGGCCATACCCGGATGGTGAAGGGGATCAAGCAGCGAATTATCAGCAAGAGCATGATTCGACGGTCACTGAGGGTCCCCCGTACATCCCACCGGGTTCATCGGGGGTATCTACTCCACCGGGGCCTTCCCCTCGTACACCTTCATCTGTGGGGAAGAAGACAACCCGTCGGCAACGCCTACATGATGTTCAAGACATTATGGAGAAAATGGTTACATCAGTGGACAAAGTAGGTATGGCCGTTGACCATGTCGCTGAAGCTTTAAAGAACTCCTGGCAGAAGGATTTGGGATCGTGTATTTTTTCCCACAACGAGTATCCGTTGGAGATGTTGGCAAAGGTGTACGACCATCTCGCCGATGTAGAGCCAAGGGGTCGGAAGTTTCTTGGGATGCCTCCAGCGGCCATGGATATGAAGATAAAGCTCATCATCGCGGAGCTTGAGAAGAAGGGAGATGACGGTTACAAAGATGGAGGGTGGGAGAATGAGAGTATTAACTAATGGGTACCTTGAAGACAATTGTTCTTTTTGTATTATGTCGCTTCTGTAGTTTGACTAAGTACAATACTTTTGGTGTGTGGGTTTGTTTGACCAAGTCAGATATTTCGGCTCTGATGTTTTGTGCCATACTATATGATGCCATGTCTGTATGACCACGTACTATATGATGACATGTCTGTATGACCACGTACTATATGATGCCATGTTGATATGTTGATAAAGTACCATATGAATCTGACTTTTTTTCTCCCCTTGGTCCTGTCTGACATACCCTATATGCTCATTGGTTTGTGCTGTTTGATATGTGCAAGTTTATGTTGATTTACATATGAATCTGAATTTTTTTCTCCCCCTTGGTCCTTGCTGCCATACCCTATATCTGCTCATTGCTTTGTGCTGTTTGATATGTGCAAGTTTAAGTTGATAGCCATGTGAATCTGAATTTCCCCCCCCCCCCCCCCCCCCCCCCCCCCCCCCCCCTTGTCCTGGCTTCCAGCCCCTATATGCTCCCTGTTATGTGAGCAATACCATATAGGCTCGATATGTTTACTTCATGCCCAATGATGAAGGGTGTTCACATATGACTGCTTGTCATCCTACTCCCAATTTCTTGGAAGGTTGGCTGGATGGCTCATTTTTATTATCTGTATTATGTGCAAGTTTAAGTTGATATCCATGTGAAACTGAATTTTTTTCTCCCCTTTGTCCTTGCTTCCATACCCTATATGCTCATTGCTTTGTGCTGTTTGATATGTTCAAGTCTATACAATTATAAGAATTTTCGCATGTAAACGGTATATAAAAATTGAGCAACCGCCAGCAACCAGAATTGGGAAATGATTAACTACATTTCCGAGGGCTTATACTTATATATACTCTTTTATGGTTTTTTCAGGGTGATATGTGCAAGTTTAAGTTGATTTCAATGTGAATCTGAATTTTTTTCTCCCCTTGGTCCTGTCTTCCATACCCTATATGCTCATTACTTTGTGCTGTTTGATATGTGCAAGTTTAAGGTGATATCCATGTGAATCTGAATTTTTTTATCCCCTTGGTCCTGGCTGCCATACCCTATATGCTCATTGCTTTGTGATGTTTAATATGTGCAAGTTTAAATTGATATCCATGTGACTCTGAATTTTTTTTCTCCCATTGGTCCTGTCTTCCATACCCTATATGCTCATTCCTTTGTGCTGTTTGATATGTGCAAGTTTAAGGTGATATCCATGTGATTCTGATTCCCCCCCGGGTCCTGGCTGCCAGCCCCTATATGCTCATTGCTTTGTGCTGTTTGATATGTGCAAGTTTAAGGTGATATCCATGTGAATCTGAATTTTTTCCTCCCCTTGGTCCTGGCTGCCATACCCTATATGCTCATTGCTTTGTGCTGTTTGATATGTGCAAGTTTAAGGTGATATCCATGTGAATCTGAATTTTTCTCTCCCCTTGGTCCTGTCTTCCATACCCTATATGCTCATTGCTTTGTGCTGTTTGATATGTGCAAGTTTAAGGTGATATCCATGTGATTCTGATTTTTTCCCCTTGGTCCTGGCTTCCAGCCCCTATATGCTCATTGCTTTGTGCTGTTTGATATGTGCAAGTTTAAGGTGATATCCATGTGAATCTGAATTTTTTTATCCCCTTTGTCCTGGCTGCCATACCCTATATGCTCATTGCTTTGTGCTGTTTGATATGTTCAAGTTTAAATTGATATCCATGTGAATCTGAATTTTTTTTCTCCCCTTGGTCCTGTCTTCCATACCCTATATGCTCATTCCTTTGTGCTGTTTGATATGTGCAAGTTTAAGGTGATATCCATGTGATTCTGATTTTTCCCCCCTTGGTCCTGGCTTCCAGCCCCTATATGCTCATTGCTTTGTGCTGTTTGATATGTGCAAGTTTAAGGTGATATCCATGTGAATCTGAATTTTTTCCTCCCCTTGGTCCTGGCTGCCATAACCTATATGCTCATTGCTTTGTGCTGTTTGATATGTGCAAGTTTAAATTGATATCCATGTGAATCTGAATTTTTTCCTCCCCTTGGTCCTGTCTTCCATACCATATATGCTCATTGCTTTGTGTTGTTTGATATGTGCAAGTTTAAATTGATATCCATGTGAATCTGAATTTTTTTCTCCCCTTGGTCCTGTCTTCCATACCCTATATGCTCATTGCTTTGTGCTGTTTGATATGTGCAAGTTTAAATTGATATCCATGTGAAGCTGAATTTTTTTTCTCCCCTTGGTCCTGTCTTCCATATCCTATATGCTCATTGCTTTGTGCTGTTTGATATGTGCAAGTTTAAGGTGATATCCATGTGAATCTGAATTTTTTCCTCCCCTTGGTCCAGGCTGCCATACCCTATATGCTCATTGCTTTGTGCTGTTTGATATGTGCAAGTTTAAATTGATAGCCATGTGATTCTGAATTTTTCCCCCCTTTGTCCTGGCTTCCAGCCCCTATATGCTCCCTGTTATGTGAGCAATACCATATAGGCTCGATATGTTTACTTCATGCCCAATGATGAAGGGTGTTCACATATGACCGCTTGTCATCCTACTCCCAATTTCTTGGAAGGTTGGCTGGATGGCTCATTTTTATTATCTGTATTATGTGCAAGTTTATTTTGATTTCCATATGAAACTGAATTTTTTTCTCCCCTTGGTCCTTGCTTCCATACCCTATATGTATTTTGCTTTGTGCTGTTTGATATGTTCAAGTCTATACAATTATAAGAATTTTCGCTTTTGAAGGTCATGCATGTAAACGGTATATAAAAATTGAGCAACTGCCAGCAACCAGAATTGGGAAATGATTAACTACATTTCTGAGGGCTTATACTTGTATAAACTCTTTTATGGGTTTTTCAGGGTAATATGTGCAAGTTTGACTTGAAATCCATATGAATCTGAAATTTTTGCTTCCCTTGTGTCTGTCTTTCAAACTCTATAATTGTATATACTCTTTTATGGTTTCTGCATTTATGTTGTTTTTGCATTTACGTTGTTTTGTCATATTTTGTATATGCAAAGAATTTTTTCTCGTTCTTGTTCCTCCAAGACGTCGTCTCCATTGTCATCCTTCTTATACCATCATAGGTACGTCTTTCACTGACAATTATCACATCAGTTCCTTGTATCTTTCATATTTCCATTACTAATCTGTTATTGTGCAGGGTCTAATGAGTGCAAGCTTTAACCCGTCAGAACGATCACACCCGCGGGAAGAGTTGGAATGTGATCCATCAGACTACCGGCTTTGCCACTGTGGCCTGAGGTGCCCAAGGCAGACATGTTGGTCCCGGCGCGACCCTGGGAGGAGATATTGGACTTGTTCGTCTCGCGTCGAACACTGCGGATTCTACGAATGGAAGGACCTCCCTCACAATGCTTGGTCGCGAAACGTTATACTTCTTTTGAAGGATGCGAATGAAAGGGGACAGATTTTGGATAGCTCTTCAAGCACATTGTCGGATAGCAGGGTTTACGATCTAGAGGGGCAGTTGGGTACGATAGTTGGACAACTTGAGAGAAACACGGAGAAAATGAATAGGATTATCGGAGATATTGACACCATTAAGTGTTTGTTGTTTTCTATATTAGGCCTAATCATTTTAATGTTGTTGGTCGTGAACACGAAGAATGTATGAATGGGTTGTCGGATAACTTGTACTGATTTGGATATGAAACTGTTATTTTTGGTATGACTGTGATATGTGCAAGTTTCAGTTGATATCCATGTGAATCTGATGTTTTTTCTCCCATTGTTCCTGGCTGCCTTACCCTATATGCTCATTGCTTTGTGCTGTTTTATATGTGCAAGTTTAAGTTGATATCCATGTGAATCTGAATTTTTTGTCTCCCCTTGGTCCTGTCTTCCATACCCTATATGCTCATTTCTCTGTGAAAGTTGATATGTGCAAGTTTACTTTGATATCCATATGAAACCGAATTTTTTTCTCCCCTTTCTCCTGGCTGCCAGACCCTATATGCTCATTGTTCATGCCATGTTGATATGTGCATGTTTCAGTTGATATTCATATGAATCTGATGTTTTTTCTCCCCTTGGTCCTGGTTGCCATACCCTATATGCTCTTTGTTTTGTGTTGTTTGATATGTTCAAGTTTCATTTGATATCCATTGGGGGGGTTAAATTAGCCTATTCTCACCTCTCCCTACCACATACCACAATTTCAATTCTCATTCCCAACTTTCCCAACATCAAAATAACACAAAAAAGTTTACTGGGACCCACATAACTTTTCCCCTACCAATTCCTCTCAACTTCTCCCCCCCAAAAGAACACAAAACCCCATTTTTCTCTCTCCAAAATTCCTTTTCTTCCCAACTTTCCCTCCCCTACTTCCACTCAAAAGAACAAGCCCTAAGGGTAGAAATTGCACAACGTAGAATCAAGGATTCCAACGTCATATGTAGAGAGGCAAGGATGGAGCAGGGAAAAAAATCCCTTCGCCCCAAAAGTTAATAATGATGAAAGTTGCCCAGATGCAATCATGAGGTTAGAGTAACCTAGGAATAACACAATGCTTGATAGTTATTCTCTCCTCAATTCTCTCTGGCTTGATTCCTAACTCTTGCTAATCTTTTCTCTAACTAAACGACCAACACAGTTGCAAACATCCCAGTTCATCCACCGTTCATCTCCATCAGACTCGAACCTTCAGCACCCTAACTCTCGTTGCCAATGACAAGCCTACGGTTGCCACCGTTTTCGAATTAGTATTAACCACCTAAATATAATTTGTATGCATATGCCTGTCTTCCCTCGGTCTCAGAAGAAAGATACAAGATTTGGACAACGATAAAGCTCTAAGATCAAACTCAAACGCTCAACACCCATTTTGGGATCTCTTGCAAAATACACACTCAGAAATACATACTCAAATCCTACCATGATTAAGAAAATCTCCACAGTTACCACGCATCAATCCTAGTACGTTTTCAGAATCCTTCAGATGACCAATAATACATCAAACTGGCCTTCAGTTGATCCATCAACTTTCCCCGAACCAACGCACAGAAACACCAAAATAACAAAATACAAACAAACCCACCAAGTCTTCAGTCTTTCTTCCCTCTAAATTGAGCATCCAAAACTATCGAGTCAGCTCTGGCCATTTCAAAGAGCTTCAACCAGTCCATCACCGACTCCATCTAATCCCACACAAAACATCAAACACCTAAAACCAACCAACCATCGATCGCGAAGTACTCCATTCTTTGGGTCCCACCTTAAAATTAGGCTGATATCCCTTTCACATGTCCTCAAGCCCGCAACTGAAAACTAGTAGCAGTTCAGCGAACCCTCCTTTGCTTGAATTTTTCTTTTCCCACTCTCCATATTAAATCACAAGTCACAGGACCAACCGAAACAATACACTCATTCAAAATGGAAGCATTCACCATGAACTCCTCCAATTAATTGCCAGCGGTCTTCACACGCACGTCATCACCTCTCCCCCTATATAGCAACTCAAAACTACTGCTTCATCTCTACATCTCAAGCCTCATTATCCTGTCATTTATCCCTACCATGGGGAGCTACATGTCTTCCTGCCACTGTGCCGGGAAAATCGTGCTGCCAGATGGTGGAGTCCAGGAGCTCGACCAGCCGATGGCGGTTGCAGAGCTCATGCTCGAGCACCCGCAAAACATTGTGGTCGAGCTCAGGCCAAATTCAGCTGCTAAGTTGTTGCCACTTCCTGCTGACCACAAGCTAGACCCTAACAGGGTTTATTTAATGGTTCCGATGACTCGAGGTAAAGCCAGTGGTGTATCGGTCGAAGAGGCCCGTCGGATGATATTGGCAAGTCAGCCAAGGATGACCATGCCTATGAAGATCCCATTTGTTGGTTCATGCATGGGAGGAGCTAAAGAGGCAAAGGGGGTGATGCTTAGAGATCAGAACGACGAACAGAAGACAGAGGGAACAAAGCAAGCTGAGAAGATGGAGTTTGCAACGGAGGGATTCGAGGAAAGGGCGGAATTTCTGTCCAGGCAATATTCGAGCAAGGGGTGGAAGCCGAGCTTAGGGACCATAGCAGAGCGAAATTTTGAGAAAATGTCTCATTGGCTGTTCTAAGACGAGAATTGTCTGTTAGGTTTTTAGTAAAGTTTTAGCAGGATGATGATGTCTTTTATGCATGTGTCTATAATCTGTGGAGCAGTTTGTGGGAGCATTTGTTGTACTGAATGTCATGTAAGGTTATGAGGTGTTTAGATGTTGTTTCTGAAGTTGTTTCAAGTTGAAATTTTAGATCCCAGACAGATACAATACCAAAGGAACAACCAATGAAAACTCAGGAAAATAGCTAAAATCTAAAGGACAAATGAAACAACTGAAAAACTATACCGTGGCAAACATTAAAGCGATGCATCTGCTAATCAGAAGTTAGTTGAGAAAAAAGTCTGTTGGTAAGCATTCATGAGCGTAAGAGAGCAAATTCAATAGAGAAGAGCCAAGGCATTAACTTTGTATTGTTTGCAGACCTTCGATAAAGAAAATTTACTGACAGGTGAATTACAGATAGATTAACAAGCTGCAATAAGAGATGATACAAGATAATTACCATGTACACATAATGATGATTGAGGAAATCACATACCATGGTAGCATTTCATAGTTTGCATTGCCGTTTCCTCCACGTAGGAAATTGAAAAGGGGTTATCCGAATCCTTCGTTTGCCAAAATTGCAGATTGGTGAAGTCCTCCTCAAGCAAAAGGATAAGACCAAACAGAACCTCCGGTCATCACTGTCAGAGTTGGATGCATACCTCTTATACTGCAGGATCTTGATTATTTTTACTTTTTAGCACAATGACCAGGGATAGACCATGCACTATTCCCATTTAATTTCAGTTACGCTTCACTGGCTTTGCTGATGATGTGTGCGGCATACTCGGCAATGGTTGAATCAGGGGAGCACTTAAGCTGAGCGAGAATGGGAAAATGTTGGGAAGAGCGGATAGATTGTCTGCAAAGAGAATGCTCTGACATTTTACGCAACGCAAAGAGTACTATCCTCATAGGCGATTCATTAGCTGCATTTCCCCTGCTTGGACTCAATGCTACAACTGAGTAGTCGCTGACCAACTTCAATAAAGCCTGTGAAAACAGTTAATGGATGAACATATCAGGGATGCAGGATTCGGTACATCAAGAGGATCAACTACCCTAGTGGCCGCAAGACCAGGTGATCCGCAAAGTTCTTATGGTTGAAACTTAAGGAAAATGAAGTTGTGATTTATTTGGTTCATGCTATGTATATTTTTTTAGCTATCTTACATCTATCAAAGCGCCTATATGTTGTGTTTTAAGATTATCTGGATCCTTCAGAATAAATTAGTGAAGCAGAATGCTCTGGGTTGTTTAAAAAATCCAATGCATTTACAATACTTGTATCCCATAGAAATAAAAAGCACTAAACCTAATAGGATTAAAGACACATTCTTTAGCATATGCATTTATGCATGCTCATCCACATTAGTCGGTTCATGCAGGAATCAAAATAATAGAACACAGTTTATATCGCACTTGACTGCTAATACGCTTACATGCTATCTGGGAAAAAACAGTTTTTGGTGAATATCCCTCAAAAACAGCTTGAAAGGTGTAAGTTCCGTGTTTGTGGATCAATAGAGCCTCAAAGTTAATAAAATTTAGTAGTTTTAACCAGTGTGCATTGTTTCATATAGTTTTCATCTCATGTCTTTCTCTGAATTTCTCATTTCACTTATACTTATTAGTACATAAGCTGGCATAAAACCATTCATTATTCTACATGCATATATAAAACCATGTATCTGTGTTCTTTTTTGTGTAGTTAGATACTTGACATCGCTATCTTGGTCCATACCTGCATCCCCCATATAAGGACCAACGCAATGCATGTGTACAAAGGAAATCTTAATAAAATGTGATATTTTCAAGCTGTTTGAAAACTCAATCACTAAACAATGGAAGCAAAACATCAAACTCATCCTCTTAGGAGTACAATGGTCATATGAAAGAGATCCAGTACAGGACACACCTGCATTGCACCTTGAGAAATGATGTCTCCACACAGAACGTCGGAGTTACGCACAAGATTACTAAGAGCGCCTGCAGCATTGGCTTTGGTTTTGTCTTCCTCTGCTGAATGTAGACGTTTTGTAAGCTGTGGAATGGACCTTCTGAGCTGTTCGTACAAAGCATCATTGTGGTATGCAGCATTTCCAATCTGGATGGGTACCATGCGAGCATAACTCACCAGTTAAAATGATATAAGAAAAAATAAGGATGCTATTAAAATAGCATTAGATTAAAAAAAACAGACAATTTACAATTATTTCTTGTTTAAGCTACTGCCTACCGGCATGAACATGGGGTAAGCAGACCCAGATTCAATTATTTTCCTTTACAAAAAAATCATTCACTGTATAAGCTGAATGAACAGAATTGGTATTTCTGTCAATCATGAGTATGTTAGGTGCTTTGGGTGGATCCAAATTTTCAGTTTTGGCATGTTATTGAAGCAAAGGTGTATTTCCAGCTTGCAGAGAAATAATGTATCCGATTTTTCTGGAAGAAAGAACCTATAATTCCAACAAGAAATCCCAGCGTGTTTTTTGGGGGTGCTCTCTTCAGTGGTGTAGTTGGAAGCTGTGTGTTTTGGTTTCGGGGAGTGTGTGTGTGTGTGTGTGTGTGTGTGTGGTGTGTGTGTGTGTGTGTTGGGGGGGGGGGGGGGGGGGGGTTCCTCCTTGTTTTTGTCATTGCTTTGTTCTTAGTAACAAAAGAGAAAATGTTCATTGCGCTGCTTACACAAATCCAAACACTAACCTAACAGTTAAACATATGTTCATTAAGTTGCAGAAACTATGAAGAAAAAATGTAACACAACTAAATATTAATATAGAGGCGGTGACAGAGTCTTACGGCAAAACACGCAAACTTCCTTGTGCGTTTGTCTGTATCACTGCATCTATCGATGAGGAGATCAATGATCTTATGCAATCCCTAGAAGCACACACAAAATAAATAATCTGATCGCAGATAAAAATTTAATTTAATTTAATTTTTTTCTGAAAGCATAAGGATATGGCCACCTGCTTCATTAAAGACAGAACAGTGAAACAAAGTAAAAAGATTTAAAGATCAAGTTTCATAAATAATCATGCTTACAAGTGAGCTATAAAAATAGGGGCTGTGTCGACACATATTTCCAATGGCACTGCAAGCTTTGGAACGCAGATCAGCATCATCATTACTTAGGAAATCTTTAAGATAATCTAGTAGACCCGCTCGGTGAATGGGTTCATAAAAATCCTGCGATCCACAACATGCTTAACAAGGTTATTGGTTTTGTAAAATCATTATGGCATTAGTGAAACAACAAGCTATGGCTGACATTTTTTCAACATAAACAAATTCTACAGCCCGAACACATCAGATAACACCCAGGGTTTGAAATATACAAATATATATGCAACTGGAAATTGTAATTATAGTTAAAATAAGAAAGAGAGCTTAAATCTGGACCTTTGACATTCGAGCAAGATCAGATACTATCATTAGAAAATCCAGGACAGCCTCTTTTGGAGTAGGACCACCAATCAGTCTTCTTACTCTGCTTTGATTTAGAAGACCTTCTCTAAGAAGCTGCAAGGCCAGGGGGCGGTAGCCCACCATTTTGGCAACAAAGGCCACTGGCCTCGCCATATTACTCAAATCAATGTTGTCCAAGCAACGAAGGATACGACCAGCTAACCCAACCTGGAAAACAAACCAAGTAAGAGAACTTCTAATACCAACAGTATGTAATGGAATGAAGAAGGTTTTTCATATTTCACCTCTAGAATGACTTGAATATAGTGATGCATGTTTGCCTCGATTGTTTTGACCATTTCCTTGTTTTCAGCACCCATTCTCCCACCTGGCGAACCAATGTTCAAAAGGAAACCACTATTAATGGATGCCGATGCCGGTGGCATGTTAGGAGCACTTTGTACGGCAATAAACGGAAAGGCCAAAAGATCAACCACTGCATTAATTAAATCTGCAACGCCACTGCTTCCTCCGCCAAGCCCCCTCCAATTTCTCAGTGCTTTGAGGTGAACATCAGATATCAACTCCGATATGAGCTTCAAGTGTTCTTTCCTAAGCAAAACCTCACGGAAAACACCACCCGATAGGCAATAACAGAGGGAAGAAAGCGTCCAAATAATGCCCAATGGCGATAGCCCAAGTCCATACTTTGTCACATCATTTCCTTCTGAAGTTTCTTTCTTATTAATCCCATCGGCCAACATGTAAATAAGAAGCTGAGGAATGCCATTTGAACATGCTTGTTCAATGGCTAAAGGTCCTCCCCATTTCAGTCTTGCATCCAACAATCCAATACAACCATCCTTGTGGCCATGCCAGTTCAAGAGCATCCCAGTATAATTGGCCATTGAGTCATGTTCTTCAGATAACCAAAGCTTGAGGAGAGAACGCAATGTTCCCATGGGAGGAAATATAGCCAATGCAATTTCAGAGATCGAGGACTTCCCAGGCCCCCCGTTTTCAAGGGATACAAGTGATGATAAAGCGAGCATTGCAGATGCACAATGTGGTTGCAAGGAACCTGTCACCCTATCATCAGAAGAAGAGAGATGTGCAAGGACTGAAAGTCGAGTTCGCTGTTTTTTCTGAGAACTAGTAAGGATACATGTTGCGTCACATTTTCCATTGGTTTTTAGACAATAGGCAACAGTAGCCAGCGACAGGCAACAATGTAAGACAAGGGCATGGGGGTTGGATAATTTGCATTTTTGGTTACGAGTTTCTCCTGCATCTTTTGTTAAATATGGGGCGCATAATGCCAATAAGGAGAACATATCAGAAACAATGGTTCCATCTCCACCAACATCCACTCCATCAATACCACTTGAAGAATTTGGGAGGCCGCATAGAATGTTGCAAATGTTAGAACTTGATAAGCATACCCTTGACATTAGCTGGGGAAAAAAGTTCCAAAAGAGTTATAAAAATGTTATAAACCTGTCACAAAATCAAATGATTAAAAGAGTAAAATATGATTCCGGGGAGAGGTATTTGTTAATGCGCGAAACAAAGTAGCAACATCAGTTAATTTCAGACATGCAACGTTGGCAGTATACACGGTTCCTGAGTAACCGACATTCTAGAAGTAAAGTCAATCTAAGATGCAAGATAAATATCATAAGTAAGCTGTTCACCAAATACCATAAATGACACATAACAATGTACATGACAAATATGCAAATGAGAAAATGATGGCACCTGAAGAGCAGCATGAAGAGCAGATTCTAGTCCATTATGAAAGCAATAATAAATGGCAACCTGCATCTCTTTTGATCCAAGGAATGTTTTCCCGACCAAATTAATTGTTTTAGCTGCTTCTGTATCAGATGGTGGAACTTGGTCGTGAACCCTATCATCCGTCTGATGTAGAGAAAGCTGTCTTGAGAAGTTCCAGGGAAACATGTATGTGTGTCCCTTGACAGATGTGAACTCCAATGATTCAACCAAATACCAAATAGCCTTGCATGCTTCACATGCTGCTGGCACCATATTTGAAGACCCAGAAATGAGACTTGATCCTGAAATTATCAAACATTCGCACATGATTTCAACAACTCCAGATGTCCTTGCATCATCCACTATTTGCATGAGCGCCTCTTCTGCCAATGAGGGGACCGAAACCTTCTCAGGATGCTCACTTGACAATGAAGTTCTGAGCCCCAAAACAACTCGAGATAACATGACAGCAATGCAAGCAGTAGATTCATAGAAGATCCTTCCAGATGTATCTTTCACTGAGATCAGAATCTGCAAAGGGAAAAGTCAGGCTATTGAACAAAGTATGGCTCAGTTATCATTTAAAAGACCTAACAAAGGCTTGCCTGTGAGTATAACTCTTTGAGGGCGACCCAGTGCTTCGTATAAGAATTTCCAATTCCAATTCCACTATTATCAAGTAGTTTCCGTAAAATTGAAAGACTCTGCACAATTAATACCGATGTGTTATCCACAAGGTGGCACAATATTGCAATATTGCCGCACAGTACATGGAAGACAGATGTAACCGTATACCATGAATAACCAAATAAGCATTCTGTTAGTTTTGACTCAAGACATGCACTAGTCAGCTTGTACTTGAAATCAAGTTGACAGTTACAATGCGGTTTGGTGCTGCATTTCTAGTCATATATGAGTTGGAGGGCCTTCTGTGTTTTCTCTGTGGAGTTTCTTCACAGATTCGTAAGAGGTTTCATATCAAGTTTGCGAGATAGAAGTGAGTTTTTATTCATCCCCTTGGTGAGAACCATATTTATGCTTTTTTCGCCTACTTGTTTTCTTTTGGAACAAATGCCTACAATATTTCATGTAATAATTGGCCAATAAACTGCCAATGGGCATTTGCAACGCACACAAGGTAGAAAATACAATAAATCAAAAGGTGTGCAATTGTTTTGGGAAGAGAATGCAAGCGGCGTGCATTAAAGGGAAGATGTCCAGGTCATGAATTATGCGCATGGGGCAGATCATGCATCAATTTCTCAAAAGGAAAAGAAAAGAGGGGGAAAATAAAGAATGAAAGAATGAAAATACCTTTATTGCCAAGCCGTGGGCATCAGTGAGATGCAATTTCACAATGACAGCCGCAAATTCTAGAAGCACAAATATAATATCATCTAATGCTGCACAAGATTGATGAACCCCAGCTGCTATTAAATTTGTAAGAATTCTAAAAGACTGGTTTACACAATCTATGTTCAAATCCCTGTGAAAATACAAAAAAAAGAATAATAAGTAATCTTATGCATGCTAAGTACTGTGACTGTGCTTTTGCAGAGATGTGGATTAAATCTACATTTATTTTAAAAAAAGATAACAAAGGATCACTCAAAAAAGCACAAGGCAAAAGGCAAAAAAAGAAAAATAAATAAATACACGGCAAATAATATGTACAAAGATAACTAGTTTGTTTAACACCCATCAAAGCAATTACTTTGATCTTTTGTAATACTTAAAATACCATATTAGATGGCATGGAGTAAGTTGATTCAAGAAAATCAGAGTTGGAAAATACTTTTAAAAAAATCAAAGCTGCAAATAAATTCAAAGGTACTGTGGTTTGCGACAGGACATGTAGAGGCCATATTACATTAAGCTGAACTCATGATTGGATGATATGAACCACATCAAAATATTTTCTATGCAGTTGGATCAGTAGCGATTTCTGATGGTAATGTCATATACAATTAACAGAACAATGACTTGTATTAGTGTTTAGGCTGATACAAATGTAAGGTCAACCCTGTCAGCAACGGGTTCCAAGACAGGAAATAGGTCTCAATAACAGTAAAGAAACATAGAATTAATTTTACATGTCTATTACGGTCAAAAAAATTATTGAGCAATGATCCCATGGCCGTTTTAAGAAACGTATCGATACAGATATCAGCATGACTGAATTAACAAAAGACAATAGTTCAGAAATGTTACTTTACAAGTTTCTTACACATTGATTCCAACAATGAGTCAAGTTTTCTCATATTTGGACAGCTATTACATTATGTTGTAGGGTACTCACTTTAAATTTCATGCGGTTGAGAATATTAATGTAATTAAGATTTCTATTTTGAGTTCATTAAATGGTTTCTAACGTGATGGGATCGTGACGTATCAGAGGAGACATCACATAACGGATCATGGAGCGGCTAATTAGCCCAGTGGCATTTTTGTAATTTTTGGGGTTCAGGTGTATTCTTGTAAATCTGGACAAATCAGTCCTCTATATATAGTTGGGGGTTGCAGCTAATGTTTTTCAAGTTGAAACTAAGAGAGAAACCCCTAGAAGTAGTATAGAACTCTAGATAGAAGATGGTTAAGCATTGTCTCTTGAATCGAAGGCTAAGAGAGCGATTTCCTCTCGAAAGAAATCATCTTGTATCTTGTATTCCACTTTTCATCTACAAAAATCTAATTTTTATCTCTTCAAACCTTAGATTTTCCTATTAAATTGGTACCAAAGCTCTACGATCCTAAGATGACAAAGAAGATTGATGTTTTGGAGGAAAATTGGGAAGTAAGGTGGAAACACTAAAAGAGCAAAATCAATAATTGAGTGAGATGGACTCTCTCAAGGAAAGATTTTTTACAATAGAACACGTGATGACGGAACTCTTGGAGATTCATCGCCACCAATGATGCGAGAAGTGAATGCCAAAAGATGACAACTTAGGGTAATCCCTTAGATCTTAGGGAGACATGAACAAGCTTTGGACAAGGGCAATGGAAAAGTTGTGATCTTTGAAGGTGATCTATCGGAAAAGAACGATTAACGATAAGATTGGGAGCAAAACCTTCCTCCACAGTCATATGGGACGTTTGACATCAATTACCCAAGCTTGAGAGCTGTCGATCCCCAAAACTCTAACTAGGGGAAGGGGGCGACGGACCCTGTTTTCAGACCGCATGGGCTCGTAAGCCCCTGGCAATCATCTAGGGACCTCGCGAGCCCTTGGCACACCTGAAGAGGGCCGCGGGCCCCCTGTGCACCTGCAGGGACCTCGCTGGCCCTATGCGCAACTGTAAGGACCCTTGGACCCCGTCGATTTGACCAGTGATAAGGCCGATGGCGGCACTCCGAGGAACCCTGATTAATAAACCTACAAAATCTCTCAAATTGTATCTGACAAAATCCGGTCGGCCCCTTCCTCGGAGACCAGCAACACCACGGGCCTTGGAAAGGCGATTCGGCCCCTACGGTCCCGGGGGCATGTACGGGACCCTCCGGAGCTCAACGCCAAGCACGGGGAGATGGTGGCCACTTCATATGTTATGGTGATCGTGGTGATGACCACTGGGGCTTGGCAGATGATGAAGGAGACCCAGATTGGGATGATGGAAACTAGGGGAACAATGGTGAAGCAAGAGGAGGCACATGCAAATGGAGGAGATCCGCAGAATGCCTATCATTAGTTTCACTTTGGCCAGCCCAGTGGAAAAGCAGGACATGGTGTGTTTGGCCTTGAGGGTATGGTCCGAAATCTGAACATGACGTTCTTTGAAGGAGGTGATCCTTATGGGTAGGTTTATCACATGGAGAGATATTTTGCAATGAGCCACCAGATGGAGTTGGAGAAGCTACATTCGGCGTGTATTTGCCTGGAAGGAAAGGTTCTGTCCTGATTTCGTTGGAGAGAAAATGACAACATGTGAGGTCATGAGAGGAGTTTAAGGAATGCTTGTTGCATCGATTTTGACATACACAAGGCAAAGATTTACACGGGCAGCTTCTTGCACTAAGGTGTGATGGCATGGTTAGAGACTATAGAGAAGTTTGAGACACTCTCAGGCTGTGTGAGTGTGATTCCAGAGACAACATTGATGGGAAGCTTCATGAAGGGGCTCAGGGCAGACATTTGAGCTGAGCTCCGTATACAGAGATTGAAGAGGCTGATGGACAAGATGGAGCTGACCCAAATGGTAGAGGATATACTCACAGCAGAGCTACAGGCCCAGGGAGCTTAGATCGGTACCACTTTCCGCAGTCAGGCACCACCAAGATGGCAGAGGGCCCTGCAAATGGAGTCCAGTCTTGCAAGGAAAGGTGCAACGGTGCACATCCGAGTAAGCAGTTCAAGTGCATAATGAGAACTGAGATGCAAAACAAGAAGGCGAAGGGGTTGTGTTTTCGATGTAACCAAAAATTTATCCCTGAACAACGCTGTCAATATCACACCCTTCAAGTGCTACTAGTGGATGAGGAGGAAGACGAGATTGTGGAGGTAGAAGTAGAGGGGGAAGGTGAGCATGAGCACTCCCGTTTGGAGGTCAGGTCTCACTCAGCCCTGTGGTGAGTTTCACTCCGAACCACACTATGAAGTTGACCGGGAGGATTCCAAAGCAAGAGGTTACATTGTAGATTGATAGTGGGGTCACCTATAATTTCATAACTAACCGAGTGGTGGAGCATCATGGATTGCATCTGGAGGACACCATGGGTTTCACGATGGAGACTAGGTAGGTGGAGCGTAGTAGAGGAGTATGCCATGAGCTGATTTTGACTCTTTAGGAGGATACAAATCGATTTCTTGCCACTCGACCTGGGCATCACAGATGTTACTTTAGGCATGAGTTGTTGCTGTCCATGGGAACACAAAATTCAACTGGAAGCTTTTGAGGATGGAGTTATAGGATGGAGGGAGATCACAGCTTGTGCAGAACCAGAGTTTTCTTGAAAACCATGGCTAAGACGATACAGATAAGGGCGAAGGATTCATACTGGAGTTACAGGAGATGGCAGGAGATGATGCAGAGCAGGAGCAGAACATTTCTCCAGAGGTGCAGCAGATTTTGGTTCGGTTTGAAGGGGTGTTCCAGAGGACTCGTGGGCTCCCACCTTTCCGAGACCACGAGCACGCTGAAGCCATGCAAGAGGGAATCATATATCAGTGTGATGTCATACTGCTATCCCTAGGTGCAGGAGGGGGAGATCAAGGGGATGGTGGCAAAGATGATCCAGATGGAAGTGACAGCCTAATGTGAGCCCTTTTTCGAACCCGGTCTTGCTGGTGAAAAAGAAAGCTGGGAGTTGAAGATTGGGTGTCGATTACATAGCATTGAACAAGAAGATTGTGCCAGACAAATTTTCTATCCATGTGATCTTCCTGTGTTGCACACACATTGAATCTCTTATTGCATGATATTGGAAAGCTGAAGCCTATCCGCAATGCAATTTTAGATGCAAAGGTCGTCACTGTCATATGTATGCCCACAGTATCGTACTTGATATAATGAGGGTGAAGATTCGGGTGATCTTGTTAGGCCCAATGTAACCTGTTTTGCTACATTATTTTTGTCATTGCAAAGCGTACATGAGAAAAAGTCGAAATCGAAGGCTTTTGTCAACTCCACTAAATGAGAGGAGTTGAAGTTCACTAGGACAACTCAAGCAAAAAAGGATAAAAATTAAATATCTTATATTTAATCTCAATTTGTTATTTGGTTCGTATACTATCGCAATTAAGAGTTAAATAACTAATTGATGTTTTTGATTATCTTTGTCTTTTGTAGATACATCATCACCATTATAAGGACCATGTGCTATGAGGAAAATACTGGAAGGGAGTTGAATAGTGTTTATAAAATTAACGATGAAATTACGCCTAATTAAAATCCTAACCAACCAACAATAATAATAAGAAACAACAATTAGAACACGCAAACACAAGATATTCAGGGGTTCAGATTATCCAAGTCAAACCCGACTTGTTCCTGGTAATCCTACGTCCCTACCACCCAGGATACCACCTGGATACTCAAACTAGAACCTTAATTTGAGATTTCCTTTAAACCCATTTATAGCAACCCTTCAAGTGTAAACAATACAATTATTGATGTCCTTAATTCCCACAACATGAGATCAAGCAAACCACTCTCACAAACCGAGAGCAAAACCAATTTAACGACAGAGTTATGAAATTGAAATACACACTTACAAATACATGTGCCTTGAAGTTGAGAACTTGAAGAGGCAAGCGTGAAGTGTGTTGTGATCTCTTCAATGAAGAGAGGAGCACCTCAGCTTGTCACTACCAAATGCCTAGAAGATTTGAACTTGGATTCTAGGTTGGTGAGCAAGAGAGAATGAGAGCTTTGAAAACTTGAAAGCTTGAGTGCTAGAGCTTGAGAGATGAACCAGTGAATGTCTAAGGATGTCTCAATGGAACAGTAAAACTCCTCTTTATAGGTTCTCTCAAAGCCCCCAACAGATTACCCAAAAGGCCCTTTCAAAAATGTCTTTGATTGTCCAACAGATTAATTTAACATCCAGGACAGGCGACTGATGAAAGATCAACAGGCGCCTGCTGCACTGTGTCAGAGGATAGGTGAGAATTCAAACGATAACTTACCACATAAGACAGGCGACTGATGAAGGTTTGTCGGGTGCCTGAAAACAAGCAAGTGCCTGTGAAATCAACGTCAGGTGCCTATGTGGCAAAAGTGTGTAAGATGACAAATTCAAGAATCTGGGTAATCAAAGGACAGTCGACTGATGCGGTATCCACAGGCGCATGTGTCATGGACAGGCGACTTGGAAACCAACGTTCAGTGCATGTGTGCACAAGTGCGTAACTTGCCAAAATGAAGAATCTGAGTAAGCGATGGACATGCGCCTGTAGTGGAATATACAAGCGCATGTGCCATGGGCAGGCCCCTGTAAAATCAACATATGGCACCTGGATGCACAAGTGTGTAAGTTGACAGAATTAGAATATTTGGGCAAGATGATACATGCGACTGATTAACAAGTCACAGACGCTTGAACTATAGACAATCGCATGTACTTTGTACAGCAGTCACTTGTTAAGAAATTAAGAGTAGAAGCCCAAAAACCTAAGCAGAAGTCTGTGCATTTCAAACGACAAAAAAACAATCGGGATTTTGAGCAGCAATCGGCTGACATACATCTAGAATGCACAACTAAGGGTTTTATGACTTAGAGTCCTAGGAAATAAATTCTAATGATTTCCTATGATAGATTGAGTGAATTTTGTGTGCTCCAAGTTGTCTCTGCTTCAAGGCTACATTCAAAGAGAAAGAAAATAGAAGAATAAAAAGATATACAATGAGTTTGACTTCTTCTTTTTCTCTTGATTGAACTTGAAGTCTGTGAGTCTTCTTTTCTTTGTCTTGTTCACCCAATCATCTCTTTAAGCTTTGATTGATCTTTATTATCATTCATTGCAATTTGATCTTCATTATTTGATTAGGCAATGAATTAACTGCATGGAGTAGATTAGTCACAAGTATTTATATTTGCTCATCATCAAAACCAAATAGGAAGAAGTCAATACTCAACAACCAATAGCCGTTCATTTTAGAAGAACGTGACACTAGCATTGAAAACTTTTGATCCTATTGTCAATGTGCTTCGAATGACAGATAGCAACACTCCATCAATGGAGTGGTTGTATAGAGACATTGGCATATGCTACAAGGAGATCACGATTAATTTGAAGCATGATGAGAAAAAAGTCAGGCCGATCGTCATGCTAATTAATAACAGATGGAAGGATAAGCTGAAGACTCATTTGCTCATGGGGGGTTATTTGTTGAACCCGCATTTTGTTATCAAAGACGGGAGGTTGTTGATAGAGATAATGCATTTGTTGATTGTTTCACAGAGTGTGTTCAGGATGTATGCCAATGATCTTGAGATGCAAGATAAAATTAGCTTCCTACTGCCGATATATCAAAATCAAAACAGATCTTTTGGTAGAAAAGTAATGCAAATACAAGCTAAAAATCATGTACTTGATCCAAATATAGCTAAGAAACTAATTGGTGGATATTGCATGGTGGCACGATGCCTAATTTGAAAAAGATGGCCATGCGAATTTTGGGATTGACCAATAACTCAAGTGATTGTGGAAAAAAAAATTGGAGTGTTTTTGAGATGTTAAAAATTTAAATAAATATTCTTTTATATTATATATTAAACTTATACATATTTCTCATGATGTCTAATCGGTTATTGTATTTTCATTAACAGATTCACACGAAGATATGGAATAGACTAAGTATTGATAAATTAAAAGATTTTATCTATGTCAAATTCAATGTCCAACTGAAAAAAAATTTGAAAGCAGAAACAATGATATCATATCTGCTCGCTCTATTACAAAGGGCAAGGTGGCCGAGTGGATGTCTCAAAAATCAACTGATGTTAATATCGCTTGATGATGAAGTCTTCCCTCGAGGAGGCAAGTTGAAGAAGCGATGTGGACTGATCCAACGCCAAGGTTAGTAAAGATTAAAAACTTAAAAGAAAAGAAACGCCATCGCATCAGCATCATCAAGGAAGGGGAAGGGGAAGGGGAAGGGGAAGGGAAAGAAGCAAATGCTTGAGGAGGAGGAAGCTTTAGGTTTTGATTCATGGGTCTTCTCAAAGTCATCTTCTTCAGATAGTTCTCATTCTGATGTAGAAGCAGTTGAATATGCTGAAAAATTCGTCCAAGAGACATGTACATGATGAGCTTCTCACAAAATATGGGATAAACCACTCTTTCTCGTAATCTTTTAATTCATTTTCTATTCATTAGTATTAAGTTTTAATATATTTTTAATTTGTAGACTTGTAGTATTACATACAAATATGTTAATTATAGCGGCTACTTAATCCATTTGTCATAACATTGTATGATCTTATTGATGATATTTTGGTAATATGAACAATCATGGATATTTATGATATTACAATTATATATTTATCTTGTCTAATATGACCAACCCAATATTTACGCGTATCCCCAATTTATCCCTTAATATCCGATATCCGATATCTGATATGACCAATCCAATACTATACCGATATCTGATATTTAAACCTTGATGGCTCAAGCATTGGAAAAGGCATATGGCTTGAGATTTGGTCAATATGCTCGAATCCAAATTTTACTTTCCAAATTCATGTTGATTCACCATAAATTTGAGGGGATGTTGAGAATATTAATGTAATAACAATTTCTATTTTGAGTTTATTATAGAGTGTAATGGCCTTTTTTAATAGGTCCTTAAGACCCAGCCCAACTGAAAAAAAACCCGATGTTTTTTTGTTCCTCTTCCCTCACGCGAGCACGGCGGCGGCGAGAAACTAGGGCTTCGAAACCCAAATCCTATCTTCAACCGCACGATCTTCTCGTGGGGAGATCCCAACGATTCCAGCCTCCGATCTTTGCGCGATAAGATCTCTTCCCCTTCCTCTCTTTTATTTATACGTGATGATTTTTCTAGGGTTTTCATACGCGAAAATTATTTTCCCTCTTCAAACGTTCTCGATTTTTGCTCTGGAATATTTCGGTTTTGGCTCTGGAATCTCGAATCTTACTTCTAAGCGATCGGTTCTACTTTTGGGGACTACAAATTGCTCCTAGGATTCGATTCTTGTTTCTGGGGTTTTCAGATTGATCTAAAGTTTTGGATTTCATATTTTCTTTTTGCAAGATGTCGTTTCAGGTAGATTCGATTCTTATTAAGCTTTAATTTAATTATTTTCGGAGAATGGACATGATTATTCATGCATTTTTCTTGAGGGGATTACTCCCCGATGAATACTTTTTGGCACCAAACCCAGTTCGCATGGCACCTTAGCCGTTGTTCGTTTTAGTCACTTGTGCTGATAATTAGTCGTGATCGGCCGCCGAGGGAAAGGCACGACTTGGGGGTTGCCCGTGTTTCTAATGAGCATAGGCCGTTTTGGTCTTGTAAGGCTACTTTGTTGTTGACTTGCTGATTCTGCACGTTGGGAACATGTATGCATGTTCAGTTCGAACTTTTCCTTATAGGTTCAGTTCTATCGGTCTCCTTTACAAGTTCAGTTCTATTTTTATAAGTTTCAGTTTTGTTGTTGTTTTTCATTACAAGTTTAGTCTTTTGTTATTTCCCCTCATATGCTCAGTTCAGTTTCCCTTGCATGTTGAGTTTTTCATTGTATGCATCTACGTACTTGCGGGCTCCATGTGTGCTGAAATTATGACTGAGTGTTCTCTCGTTGTCGTTTACCGTTCAGTTCCTGTCTGCTGACCCTTTCTGTTGGGTACTGACCTGATGATTGTTGATTGGGTTGTTTTTGTTAAATAAATGGTTAAATATCGTGGACTTAAGTTAGACATCTGGGGTGTACCCTCAAAGGTCTGAGCAACCCCTCTAGGCAGGTAGACCACAACCTATTAATAGTACAAAACATGAATCTGATCCATTAAGTTTTTTCTTCTAATTTTTTTTATTTTCGTCGTTTCCCTTATTTATTACGCAGTTAAATGTGCTTCTGAAATTGTTATTTATAGTCGCTAAAATATTATGTTTTTGACTCAGGGTTTGGACATGTTAAAGATTGAAGTCTAAGTTGTTAGCTATACTTGATTGCATAACTAAAAGTTATGCAATGAGATTATATAAAGATATTGGTACGCATGTTTAACTTGTATGAGACACCACAATCCTGAACGTAGATTTACATAACTCTCTAATTATTTAATTTAGGGGACAACTGCATGAACATGATACTTGACACCCTAAAACTAGAACTACACTTGACATCACGGGTACGAAGTAACTTATAACTGAGAGGGTGCTGGAGCGATTGAAGCCATGCTTATGGCCCCTATCTGGGAGGATTTCCTTTCTGTATCCTAAGTTCTCAGGACAGTTTTAACCTTTATACTCGGTCCAGGGTAGCACCATGCGGTCCAATGTGGACTTCATGTTGCACATCGTGCTCTCCTCTTATAAGTCACACAATGATTCTTTTAGTTAGTTGCTTGGTCCTTATCATTACTTAAAATCATGTCAGTTCAGTAGTTTTTCATTTACAGTTCTTTTTGTGTTTTTTCAATTCATGCAAAATAAATTGATAACGGTTAATATGGATTCAATCTAATTTGTTAATGGTGGTTCAATTCCATCAGGTAATGCCCATCTTGAAGAGAAGGCTCCGCAGTACGAGGAGCCTGACTTCTCTGTTTAGGACGTGGATTTTTGAGCTTTTGTGTTATCAGGAGAGTTTTTACCCACCTTTCAGTTATTTTCTTTTAGTATTACTTAATTGAACGATGTAGTTCCCTTCTGTTTTAAATCATGTAATTCATTTGAAGGTTGAATAAAATGAGTATTTTCTTTGTCATTGTCTTCAATATTTCATGTTTAAACTATATTGACTTCACTGGTATCTGCAAGACCTGCAAAAATTCTTGAGAGTGTGACGACACCCGTTTCTGGGGCGTTACAAGTGGTGCCTCATGTAGGTCCGCGCAACCACCTCGTGATCAGTATAAGATAAACATGAAATATTTATAATATACTCAAATTATAAGTCGGTAACCACCCTTGAATTACAGAATGCCGAAGGTGTTTAACCGACGTACACGTACCACCGCTGGAACAAATCCTGATACTGCCAACGGAGAGATGGAGATGAATTTGAATGGAAATGGGAACCCTATCACCAATAATGAAGATCCCACCATCAACTATACCAATCATGAAGCTGGTCATAATGCAAACGACGCTAGCAATGATGACAGTGCTGATACTGAACAACCTCTGATGGTGCACCAGATATCTGATCGAGCACTGCGAGAAATGGTTCAAGCCATACGACTGGAAGCCATGCGGCAAGAACTGTGCGGCAGGAACCAATGCGAGAAGGGGGAGTACAAGAGTTTCAATCATTACGCCCACCGATCTTCACTGGACGGAAGGATACTCTAGCTGCAGAGGAATGGCTGCAGTCCATTACTAATATGCTGAAGGCGATACGAGCTCCTGCGAATTTCTGGGTGGAAATGGCAAAGCTGCAATTGACCAAGGATGCCATGTTATGTTGGGATTCTGTAGAGGACCGTTTACCACAGTCGATCTCGTGGGCTACATTTAAGGAGGCATTCAATGCCCAATTCTTTTCACCTGAGGTGCAAATGGAGCTCGAGTAACAATTTATGAATCTGAAGCAAGGTTCCATGACTGGAAGAATACGATGCTGAGTTCTCTAAGCTCAGCAGGTGCGTATTTTTGACTCATAATTGTTAATTATACCATATATGTGAATCTGCTAAACGATCTGTAAACTCCAGGTTTGCTAAGGACGTGATGTCCACTCCCCTGGCCTGAGCCAAGAGATTCCAGAAGGGCCTGGACATCGACATCCGTGATAAGCTGGTCGGTTTCAAACTGAAAACCCATGTTGACGTGCTCTTCACGGCTCGAGAGTACGAGTATGTACAGCGGGAGCGAGCACGAGAGCATCAGGTCGCTGCCACACGACGACCACCTCCATCTTCGACGTCTTCTATAGGGCATCATAGACAGCCATATGCTCCCACCAGGCAGCTTCACAGGCCTATGCATCAGACACAGTTTAAGAGGCCTGCACCACCCCAGCCACCACAACAGCCCAACAACTCAGGCGACCAACTCCTATCTGTCACTACTGCAACAAGCCGGGTCACATCAAACCAAAATGCCGGCTTTATCTGAATTTGTGCCGGGTTTGCGGTGCCAAAGACCATGCTGTGAGAGACTGCCCGCGTAGGGGACAGAGACCAGCTGCCCCAGCTCAGACTAATGCACCAGTTTTCGCTTCAGTTCCAACTCAAGCAGGGAGCAATCAGCGTAGAGCTCCACTTCCACCTCAGCAAAAGGTGTATCAGCAGACGAGGTCTCAGGCTCCACTACCTAAACGCCAGGTTTTTACTATGACTGCGGAAGAGGCAGAAGCCACTGGCCAAGTCATCACTGGTATGTAGTTTACAGTTTTACTGCTTATTTTTATGTTTTTCATACATTAGTATATATGCTTAGACTTAGTATCTGTGACCGTAGGTATTATACTAGTTGCCAGTAGAACCGTCCACGCCCTATTCGACTCAGGAGCTTCACATTGCTTCATGTCTAAGCGGTTTGACGATCAACACAACATTCCCGTTTTGCCCCTTAACTCTTGTTGGGACGTTAACACGGGCAGTGGAGCACTGACAACTACTAGTGCATGTTTTTCATGTCCCATGGAGATATATGGACACAAACTGCCTGCAGATCTTATCGTCATCGACATGCCAAGTTTCAACGTCGTCCTCGACATGGATTGGTTGGCGGTACACTACGCCACGATTGAATGTCGCAAAGGAAGAGTGGTGTTCGATAATCCAAACCAACCCAGATTTGAATTTGTCAGAACAGAGAGACCGGCAAGGTTCAGAGCTAAACCGACAGTAGCAACTGCCATGAATATTGAGATAGAGAAGCCAGAGGTAGTTCGAGAATTTCTGTAAGTATTTTCGGATGAACTTACTGGGTTACCTCCAGACCACGGAGTTGAGTTTGCAATTGAGCTAATGCCTGGTGCCCAGCCTTATTCCAGACAGCCTTACCGCATGTCACCATCCGAGTTGTATGAAATGCGGACACAGTTGGATGATCTCTTGAAGAAAGAGTGGATACGTCCCAGTGTGTCTCCTTGGGGCGCTCCAATATTATTGGTGAACAAGAAAGATGGATCTAAACGGATTTGCGTTGATTACAGGGAACTAAACAAGCTTACGGTGAAGACCAAGTATCTCATTCCCCGTATCGATGACTTATTTGATCAGCTTGGAGAAGCAGATGCCTTTTCTAAATTGGATTTGAAGACCAGGTATCATCAGTTGAGGGTCAAAAGAAGATGTGCATAAGACATCATTCAGTACTAGATACGGACACTATGAGTTTCTGGTAATGTCGTTTGGTGTGACTAATACATCGGCGATATTCATGAATCTCATGCATCAAGTATTATAAGAGTATCTGGACAAATTCATAGTGGTGTTACTCGAAGAATGCACAGGAGCACACCGGGCATTTAAGAACGGTCCTAGGGACTTTGAGGCGGAGCAAACTATATGCTAAGTACAGTAAGTGCGAGTTCTGGTTGAACAAGGTGGTATTTCTAGGCCACGTAGTTTCGGGAGAAGGAATCTCTGTCAACCCAGAAAAGGTTGCAGCAGTTCAGAATTGGCATGTCCCTAAGACGGTATCAGAGATTCAAAGCTTCTTGGGACTATCTGGTTACTACAAAAGATTCATCAAGGATTTTTCGAGGATCACAAAGCCCATGACACAATTGACAAGGAAGAATGTAATGTATGTGTGGTCAAAGGCTTGTGACGATGCTTTTCAAGAACTGGAGAAGCAGTTGACGACAACGCCGATATTGGTCATTCCAGATCGTATGGAAGATTTTGAAGTGTTCTGCTACGCATCTGGAAAAGGTCTTGGGTGTGTGCTTCATCAGCATGGACGTGTTGTCGCATATGCATCGAGGCAATTGAAGAATCACGAGAAGAATTACCCCACTCATGATCTTGAGTTGGCAACAGTAATATTTGCCTTGAAGATCTGGAGATGCTTCTACTTGGGGAACGCGTGAAGGTATATACGGATAATAAGAGCTTAACATACATCTTCACGCAGAAGGATCTAAACCAACAACGGAGATGGCTCGAGCTCATGGCGGATTACAACATTGACCTTCAGTACCATCCTGATAAGATTAATATAGTACATGATTCTTTAAGTCGGCTTCCAGGAGTGATGACGCTTACGATGCAGTGGAGGCTACAGCACGAGATCCGTGAAATGGAAATCGACGTGGTGTTACCCGAATTGACATCGTCATTTATGAACATGGAGATACAGTCGACGCTGGTAGACAGAATCGGTGATGTTCAGACAGGAGATGCAAAGCTTCAGTGGATCAAGAACATGGCATTGGCAGGACAGAGACCGAAATTTCAGATACATGCAGATGATTCTTTGAGATTTGGCCGCAGGTTATGCGTACCTTCGGGAGATATCAGAGATGAGTTGTTAAAGAAAGTACACAGTTCTCCGTACTCCATCCATCCAGGAGGCACCAAGATGTATCAAGATATACGACGAAATTACTGGTGGCATGGAATGAAGAGAAGTGTAGCGCGAAGTGTGGCCAAATGCATAGTATGTCAGCAGGTGAAGGCTGAACATCACCGCGTTGCCGGTCTGTTACAGTCCATGCCCATCTCCGAGTAGAAGTGGCAACATATCACGATGGACTTCGTGACGGGACTTCCAAAGAACAAGAAGTAACATGACGCCGTTTGGGTGATCGTTGATCGATGATCGATTGACCAAGTCGGTCCATTTTATTCCGTTCAGGGTTGGACAATCTACAGAGACTCTTGCCAAGAGATATATGGAGGAGATTGTGAAACTACACGGGGTCCCAGTAAGTATCGTGTCAGATAGAGACACCCGTTTTACTTTGCATTTCTGAAAGAGTCTACATGAGAGGTTGGGTACGTAGTTGAAGTTCAGTACAGCATATCATCCTCAGACGAAAACAGTCAGAGCGCACTATTCAGATCTTAGAGGACATGCTGCGGGCATGCATGTTCGATTTCAAGGGATCGTGTAAAGACCATCTACATCTCGTGGGGTTTGCTTATAACAATAGTCATCAGGTGAGTAGTGGAATGGCTCCTTTTACTGATTTATATGGAAGAAAGTGTCTTTCTCCCTTGAGCTGTGACGACGTTGGAGATAGCAAACTGGTTGTGCCCGAGATGATTGTAAAAGCAGTGGATGTGGTACGAACCATCATAGAGATATTACAGGTGGCACAAGACCATTACAAGCACTGGGCAGATGCAAAAAGGCGACATTTGGAATTTCAGCCTGGAGATCATGTCTTTCTAAAGATTTCACCAAAAAGAGGCATGATTCGCTTTGGTCGCAGAGGAAAACTTAGCCCACGGTATATTGGGCCTTTTAATATACTCGAGCGTGTGGATAAGGTAGCATACAAAATTGCACTGCCTCCATCTCTAAAAGGTGTGCATAATGTGTTCCACATATCTCAGCTGCGAAAGTGTGTGGGAGACCCAACCCACATGGTTGATCATTCAGAGATCACAGTGAGGTCAGATTTGAGTTATGAACAGCAGCCGGTGGAGATAATTGACCGTCGACAAAGGGCTCTCAGGAACAAGACTGTAGATTTGGTCAAAGTGATGTGGCGTCGTGACTCGCCAGAAGATGCTACCTGTGAGCGAGAGGATGAGACGAAGGAGCGATATCCGTATCTTTTCACCGATTAGTGTTTTCTTTGAATCCCGAGAACGGTATTTCTTTGAAGGTGTATAAGGTGAAATGGCCTATTTTTTAATAAGTCCTTAAAACCCAGCCCAACTCAAAAAAAAACCCCGATGTTTTTTCGTTCCTCTTCCCTCACACGAGCATGGCGACGACGAGAAACTAGGGTTTCAAAACCCAAATCCTATCTTCAATCACGCGATCTTCTCGTGAGGGATACCAACGATTTTAGCCTCCAATCTTTGCACGATAAGATCTCTTCCCATTCTTATCTTTTATTTATACGAGATGATTTTTCTAGGGTTTTCATACGCGAAAATTATTTTCACATCTTCAAAAGTTCTCGATTTTTGCTCTGGAATATTTTGGTTTTGGCTCTGGAATCTCGGATCTTACTTCTAAACGATCGGTTCTACTTTTGGAGGCTACGACTTGCTCCTAGGGTTCGGTTCTTGTTTCTGGGGTTTTCAGATTGATCTAAAGTTTTGGATGTCTTATTTTCTTCTCGCATGATCTCATTTTAGGTAGATTCGATTCTTATTAAGCTTTAATTTAATTATTTTCAAAGAATGGACATGATGATTCATGGATTTTTCTTGAGAGGACCACTCCCCGTTGAATACTTTTTGGCACCAACCCCAGTTCGCACGGCGCCTTAGCCGTTGTTCGTTTTAGTCTCTTGTGATGATAATTAATCGTGATCGACCGCCGAGGGGAAGGCACGGCTTGGGGGTTGCCCATGTTTCTAATGAGTATATGCCATTTTGGTCTTGTAAGGCTACTTTGTTGTTGACTTGCTAATTCTGCATGTTGAGAACCTGTATGCATGTTCAGTTCAGTTCTTTTCCTTATAGGTTCAGTTCTGTCGTTCTCCTTTACAAGTTCAGTTCTGTTGTGTTCTTATAAGTTTCAGTTTTGTTGTTGTTTTTCATTACAAGTTTAGTCTTCTGTTATTTCCCCTTATATGCTCATTTCAGTTTCCCTTGCATTTTCAGTTTTTCCTTGTATGCCTCTACGTGCTTGCGGGCTCCATGTGTGCTGAAATTATGATTGCGTGTTCTCTCGATGTCGTTTACCGTTCAGTTCCTGTCTGCTGACCCTTTCTGTTGGGTACTGACCTGATGATTGTTGGTTGGGTTGTTTTTATTAAATAAATGGTTAAATATTGTGGACTTAAGTTAGACATCCGGTGGTAGCCTCAAAGGTCTTAGCAACCCCTCTAGGAAGGTAGACCACAACCTATTAATGGTGCCAAACACGAATCTGATCCATTAAGTTTTTTCTTCTAATTTTTTTTATTTTCATCGTTTCCCTTATTTATTGCGCAGTTAAATGTGATTCTGAAATTGTTAGTTATAGTCGCTAAAATATTATGTTTTTGACTCTGGGTTCGGACATGTTAAAGATTGAAATCTAAGTTGTTACCTATACTGGATTACATAACTAGAAGTTATGCAATGAGATTATATAAAGATATTGGTACGCATGTTTAACTTGTACGAGACACGACAATCCTGAACATAGATTTGCATAACTCTCTAATTATTTAATTCAGGAGACAACTACATGAACATGATACTTGACACTCTAAAACTAGAACAACTACACTTGACATCACGGATTCGGGGTAACTTATAATTAAGAGTGTGCGGGAGCGATTGAAGCCATGCTTATGGCCCCTATCTGGGAGGATTTCCTTTTATGGATCCTGAGTTCTCGAGACAGTTTTAACCTTTATACTCGGCCCAAGGTAGCACCATGCGGTCCAATGTGGACTTCATGTTGCACATCGTGCTCTACTCTTATAAGTCACACAATGATTCTTTTAGTTAGTTGCTTGGCCCTTATCATTACTTAAAATCATGCCAGTTCAGTGGTTTAGTTTTTCATTTACAGTTCTTTTTTGTGTTTTTTTTAATTACTGCTAAATAAATTGATTAACGGTTAATATGGATTCAATCTACTTTGTTAATGGTGGTTCAATTCCATCAGGTGATACTCATCTTGAAGAGGAGGCTCCGCGGTACAAGGACTCTGACTTCCCTGTTGAGGACATGGATTTTTGAGCTTTTGTGTTATCAGGAGAGTTTTTACCCTCCTTTCAGTTATTTTCTTTTAGTAATACTTAGTTGAACGATGTAGTTCCTTTCTGTTTTAGATCGTGTAATTCATTTGAAGGTTGAATAAAATGAGTATTTTCTTTCTCCTTGTCTTCAATATTTCCTGTTTAAACTATATTGACTTCACGGGTATCTGCAAGACCTGCAAAAATTCTTGAGAGTGTGACAAAACTCGTTTCTGGGGCGTTACATAGAGTTTCAATTATAATAGAGTTTCTTAGGGGTTAAGTTAGTTTCTTTTCTTCGGCACACTAAATTTATTTTCTAATGCATATATAAAGAGAGTTATTTGTACATTAGTAAAGAATTATGTAAACGTTCATTTTCAAATTCTTAGTGCATACCAAAGCTTCTGTGCTCCAAATGAAATTCAGTTGAATGCTATGGAACTGGGGAACTATGAAAATAAACTTAGTGTGTGCCTTGATAATCAACAAGTCTGGTAGGATAATCTGTTCTGCCTGAAATTCAGAGAACCACACCAGCATTAATCCACAGATACCTGGTGAAAACACTGTCCAAAAAAGCCATACCCTGATGTATACATACACTGAACTTCATTGTCACAACATATAACCATCTATTAACTAGTCACATTGTCAGGATGAAAGATGCAGAGCCAATATAGCTAGGTCCCCCTCCCCTCCCTTCCCTTCCCTCAAGGAATAGACGTCCAGATAACAGATGCATTAGGTGTTTATCACCCAGTTCAATTTTTAAGTCAAATTTGATTCACGGGCTGGCTAAACAGTAAAGATAGTAACATTGAAACTTACAAATTTCTGCAGTCAAATTTGCCTTGCTAGTCTCCTTAATCATATTACTGCACAAGAATATGCAGGCATGTTAAAGCAAAACTTTTACCTTAGAGAAACAGGAGAGCCATTGGACCATATTTTCAAAGCAAGCAGAGTAGCTGAGAGTGCTTCATTATCTTGACTAATAAAGTTTGCACCTTTGACTGTCCGCGAGCTTTTCTCCAGCTTATCCAAAACCTGACATTCTGAAATGACAAATTGTATTACGTGATAACAAGATGTTTTCAAGCAAAGTAACTTGCTTGTAACTCAACAGAAATAACTAACATGACATACAATCATGTAAGTATGTACATCTGTCAAGGGTTTTGGCAGAAGAATGGCTTCTTGCATATGCTACATGATGCACTTAGATGTCAACAATTGTAGTTGTCATATAAGAAAGGTTGCTAGCATGATTCTTGAGCGCAACACAAAAAGCTAATTGTTACATAAAAAGAAAGTTTTCATAGCTATGACAAGCATAAAGCTTGTTAGCGTATGTATACAGTGATTATTCCACAAGAACACATGCAAATTACTAACTGTTCTCAGATATATGGTAATCTACAAGATCGCATGCAAGTAGATACTGACCTATGCTACAAGAGCATGGACAGGTTTCCCCCACACTACAAATGCATTAGCTATGACATGGTGAGCTGCATGATGACATGCAAATAGTCAACAACATTTGCAATAGCTAATCACCTTCGTAGTAAACTCAAAATTTACAACTGTGATATGCATAGGTATGCTCAAACATTTTGCTACACCTGTGATATGCATGGGTATGCTCATACAATTTGTTTAAGTAACAATCTACATCTTACTGAGGAGAACAAATTTGTTCCAGAAGTCTACTGTATTTGTAAGTACTAGTAGTACTTTCACTAATTGTTTTATTTAGAATTAACCAAAATGTCTCGAATTTAGTTAACCACATATAGGAAGAAAATCAAATCAAATGTTAAGCCATGTGCGTAAAGACATGAAAATGCGCATGAATGGATAATCCTCAATTCTCTTTAAGGGAAGGCAAAAGAAAATTCAATGTAAATCATATACATGATAGCAATTGATTGTTATTAAAATTTAATCTAAATGATTTAACATTCACCTAAGGGAACCCATTGGCTTGATGACATGCATATAACAACAGCTGTCATACTGACTAGTACAAAATGGAGTTACAATGAAAGAAACTCTACAGCTTACTAGCTGCATCTCTCTTCTGCTGAAGTCATCAACTAATAGGAAACAGAATACTAGGAACAGTATTATTGATTGATATTTGTCAAAAATGTAAATAACCCATTGACTTGATTTTAAGAATGTGTGAACATCAGGTTCTATGTTGACTAGCACAAAATTAAGTTAAAATAAAATAAGTTCTACAGTTTGCCAGTTGAATATTCATGCTGGTTGATTCATCATCCTAAAGACTGTGGGGCAATCATTGTTAAAAAATTCATACGCTGAGATGAAGAAAAAGATCATCACAGCTAACACGATTGGTGGTTGTTGATTTCTTTGCTCGTACATAAATTTCTTAACCTATTTCAGCAGAGCTATCGTTTGACCAAGAAATACATAACTCTTGAGTAATAAGGCAAAGTCAAATTTAACTGCAATTAAATGAAGTTAACTAGCACAAAATTAAGTTGAAGTACAAGAAATTCTATACTTCAATGGTGTGTATAATGCTAGTGCTGGTAGATTCATCGTCCTAAATACTGAGACAATCCGTATTGAAAATTTACCGCGGTAAGTTGAAGAAAAAAAGCACATGTTTATCAGAGAAAAGAAAGAAAGAAAAGCACAGTTTGTCCCTTTGTTGTATATCAATTTCTTAAGCCATATAATAGTTCCTTAGTGAATTAAGCATATCCATCAGCTAACCTATACAGAAAAGCACAGTTTGTCCCTTTGTTGTGTGTCAATTTCTTAAGCCATATAATGGTTCCTTAGTCAATTAAGCATATCCATCAGCTAACCTATACAAGATTAATCATTCAGTACAAAGTTAAATTGAATATAAACTTAAAATGCCGGTAGAAAACCCATGAACATCTTCATATTATAAACCTTTTCCCATAAAACAGTGCTGGCCATTGAGCAGAGAGATCAATGACCAACTGGCAAGACATTACAACACCAGCCCTCTAAGTCAAACCAAATTCCTGGACAAGGAAACGATCAATCAGATAAGAATGGTCAAAAATCTTAACAGACTAATTGGCAGGCAAGAAATTAGAAATATAACTATTGGTTAAGCGCTTTAAACTTGTGCAACAAGATGCAACCGTTCGTAACTCCAAGATTTTGGCAGTCTAGTAAAAGGAAACTATAATAGATTTGCCAGTGGGAACTATATTCAACTCAAAGGTATATACTACACAGGAAGTGCAGGAGCAGAAATAAGGAAAAGATGAAAACTCAAAAACAGTAAAACTAAATTGAGTTGATGCGAATTTCATTTTAAGCATCCTTGTCTTGGTAAATTGCTAATGTGGGTTAGTAGAATAGCTATAATATCAGCATGTAGGTACAGATATAGAGCCTCTCAAACAGGTTGAAAGCATGCCTTACGAATCACAACAGTTGGATTATCCCAAAACAAAGGCACCACATATCATGGACTAAGGACGACAGCCAGCGGTATACCTGGTGTGAGAACACCTGTTGGAACGGGAGTTGTTGAATAATACTCTTGTCGACTGTCTGTAGTTGGAGAAGAAACATCTGCATGGACATCCCTTTGGATGCTCTGGGTTCTGTCACTGTCCTCTCGAGGAGACATGCTCTTACCTGTGACGAAGTGCATAACAAGTCAAGAAGCTATAAAGCAAAATTAATGATAAAACACAAGTCATTATCAGACACTCAGATATGGCTTCTGGGGATTCTGTTGTCGAGTTGAGATCTTGGTGCTCTTCGCCCCTCCAGGCAGCATCACATCCCCTAGCTGCAGCGGTTGCAGCACGTAGTTCCTGAAATATGTTTGTAAAACAATATTCTCAAAAGCTTTAATGCAAACCTAAACTAATTAATTATTGAGAAAAAATTGGTTACTTAGAATACTAATCTAGAACATGAAACTGACCCTGGCCTCTAGCTCGTCTGAACTTTCTTTGACAAATGGATGTTCAAGTAGTGTTGGCCAAGTCAATCTATGTTGCGGAACCTGTTAGAACAGACATAACAATTAACATAATCTTCAAGTAATAGATTCTATTGGCGAGCTTAACAAAATCAAAGTAACAACCTTATTAAGCAGACCCTTCAAGAAGCTTTTGAAATTTGGACTCATGCTGTCAGGATATTTTACTGGATCCTGTTGGATTGCAGAAGAAATGCATTTACAAACGTGTATATTTTTATATATTTTTATATAACTTACGAAGCCCTGATAAAGAGCATACTCACCTTGACAATGTGACGAATGAGTGCATAAACTGAATTTGTGTAGAAAGGTGGCTGGCCTACAAAGAGTTCATACCTGCCAGTTGCCAGCAAATAGCTGTTACATTAGAATTGGGTTTGATACTAATTAATGGCCTAATGACTTTATGTTGTTCACAAGACAAATATTGAAAACACAACTATCATGGTGATTAAACTTAAATACCACAGTTTAAAAATAAGATAGTATTAAAACAACAAGCTTAACAGAGGTAATAGGGCCTAATTTCTAAAATCTTGTTAACCTCACAAATCATTTATATAGGTTGCCGATCCTGTGTCTTGTCAAAATTTTCATCATGATTTCTTATGGCATTCCTGTTAGCTTTTGACGAACATTTCGCAGAAGCATTATCCAAACTGTAGTGCTGACCAAGTCAGACCACTGGACGTCTGACAAGAGTCATGAACTGTCCAGTTTCAGTTAAAGGACTTCAAGTGATGTCCGCTACCTCTGTACACTATGGTTTTAGTCAAGATTTTCCTTGGTCTGTATGAAATTTTATGAACAATATTTTTTTAAATAGCACATAAACAATACATGTTTGCAGTGCCTTTCATTTTTCCTTGTTCAGCAAGCTCACATGATCTCATGAAGATTGATGACAAGATATTGTTCAGTCAACAAAATTTTGTGTGATTAAGCCAGGAATCTTGTAAAGGAACACACATTACATATGGATGTAAAGGGGAAAAAATAAAAATAGAAATACTATAATCAGTTGGAGGCTTGGAGCTGCAATTTCAAAGTGTCCAACGATACTACTGACATACAGAATAACTCCCAGAGACCACAAGTCCGCCGTGTGATTGTATGGCTGCTCTCGGACCAGTTCTGGAGCCATGTATAGAGGTGTACCTACACAGGCACAGGCACAACTTAAACAAACAAAAAAGATAAACAGAATGAAGGGCTATTTCCCACTTCAAAAAGATTTTGACAAATATAGCATAACGTTAAGTGATAGAGAAATGAAAGTTCAAAATATTTAACCTGTTAGCAAGGTTCATGGCAAATAGCAGCTGCTTCCAGATCGTTTCATGATTAAATGAAGATGGCTTGCACCCAAAGCAGATGCATATTATTTTGTATTAAGTATTGTTAAGCCTCGGACTTTTACATGGATGTTGAAATTTTGAAAGGGGTAACAGGATAAACAATGGTGCACAACTTAAAATAAAATTACAAAACAATTTCAAATTTGGGATATAATGTTAAAAACCCCAAAATACAATATCTGATTATTGTAGCCCAAAATTAAGAGCCCAGAAAATAGATTGAAACTAATTGAGCAATGGGCGGAGAGTTTTCACTCCAATCAAAAAGAGAAATATAGACTGTATTTGAAAAAAGATATATATAATACACCCAGTGTTAAATCGTTGTTGGGTTATATATTTAAAGGTAATTTCTTTTAAAAATAGTAACACACTGCTTGAAAATAAAAGAAAAAACATTTAAATAAAACCAACTCTTCATCCTTGTAATACACCTTCTCAGCATAGCTTCAGGTTCCATTCCCATAGTAGTATCTCTGACCGGAGATTGGCAGCCATGCAAGCATGGTTTCAAATTTGCGTCAAAAAATCAGTATGACGGTTGCCATATTAAGGTAACCAGATGTTGAAACTTAAAACACCTGAAGTAATTTAGTCACTATTTAGAGAATGCTTGTAAGACAGGTACATTCATATGACCATATTAAATAATATGTTTCTTACAATGATGACAGTGTGTATAAGCGCTGTGGTACAAGTACACCACTGTCCACTTGCATGATTTCAATGCATTGACTATATACATTTATAAGTGCATGTCATCAGTATGTAAATGGCTCACCTTTTATAGACCGCAGAACTACAGTGTTTGCCGACATTGCACGTGCAAATCCAAAATCACAAAGCTGAAATAGAAACACAAGAACTACAATAAGTGAAATTGAAATAAAACATCTTAACATGCGTCACAGAAAAAGTTTTAAATGTGAGAAGAAAATAATGTTAAAACATAAATGAGATTTCAAAGTTTGAAGTCCTGAGTCCTTTATCTGCCATATGTAAGAACTAAATACGTAAGTCAAAAACATAGTCCTAACAATACAAACACATGCTGTCTAGACAATATAAAAACTTGTTGCTTAGAGACATAGGTTCGAATATACTTAATGACAACAAGCATGTTGATGCATTTCAAGATCTAGAACCATTCAACATAAGCTTACTAAAGACCTCTTGAACACTTCAAGCAAGGCTTCACCACCGTACTACAAAGCCACCTGCAACACACTGATGCACCAAGAATTCTTCGGCAGAAGCTTAAAACTAGCAACAAATATCAGGCTTGCTATATGACAAAATGATGTTTATCAACTCTATACTGCCAGTGTTGCGAAAAGATCCCTGCGGAACTAGCTATCTAGAAAATAGAACTTGCAAAAATCGGATCGCCACACCAACAACAATCTCACCCAATCCGGGTCTTGCGGAAGCAAAAAAAAAAAGCAAAAAAAAAAAAGCAAAAGAAGAAACATCACTCAACAAAAGATGAAAGTAAATGAGGCGATGAAAGTAAATGATGCACAAAAATTACCCTGATTTGGTCAATCTTTGACCTACTCCAGCATCCGAGATGATCCACTATCTGATGAGAGATAACAAGTTTTTACACAGACTTCTTCTTAACCCTCAAGTGAGTAATAAATTTGAAAAACTCCAAGCCCCCACTATCAACTAAGACAGAAGAAGTAAAGAGAAAACAAAGAAGATCCAAAAACCCAAGAAATCCCAAAAGACCTAATCTTTCTCTTCTTCGGTTCTAATCTCTTCTAAGCTCTCTTCTAAGCTCTCTCAAATCAATGCTCGACAACATAGCTTCAAGTTCTTCAAAGCCCTCATAAAAGCATGACCAAACATCCTCAAGCAGGGTCTTAAATAACCCCTCAAGAGATGCAAAGATCGTGGCCATTGGATTGAGCAACCGCTCAATTCAACGGTCACAGATCGGCTTCGAAAAAACAGAGCAGCCGGCAGTTAGACGTCTAGAGATTACTGCACGGACGTCTGACCCCGATTCAGACGTCTGGGAAATGACCCCCAGACGTCTTTATGAAGAAGGAAAGTAGGTAGGCACAAGTCAGACATCTGGAGCTCTTCTCTCAGATGTTTGACCCCCCTGTTCAGTTGTCTGAGAGATGAACTCCAGACACCTTGAAAATCCATGAACAAGTGGCACTATTCACCAGTAAGTTTGGTGCATTTGGGTGGCGACTATCAAATCGACTGGTGAAGACCACCCAATATGATGAGCAAATATCGATGCCTGCGACTTTTCTTGTCTGATACACTGACACGCCAGACGTCTGGGCTTAACCATCAGACATGTGATTGCCTCGTGAAGTTGTAGAACCAACAAGGCATCAGACGTCTGATCCTGGAAAACATGCACATGTTGGATTTTGCAACACATTTTCAACATACTACCCTGCTGCAAACATCCACCAACTCCTCCAGCACCATATCAGCACCACCAGCAACACTATCCAGATTATAACTCCTCGGCCACTCCACGGCCTCATTATCGTCTCGGAATCTGCGTCCTCCGGTGCATCACTCAAACCACCAAATGAATCAAGCTCAAGCAATTCTTGAGCTTGACGAGAGGAACGGGTTTAGTGAACATATCTGCGAGATTTTCTTCGGTCGAAACCTTTTCTAGCCTGATCACCTGCCTCTCTTCCTCCAGAAAGCAGTCACGCACTTCAATATGCTTGGTTCGCGAGCTATAGGCTTGATGCTTGGCAAGATGAATGGTGCTCTGGCTATCACTGAACACCCTTGACAATCTCTGTGGCATCCCCAAATCCTACAGCAAACTCCTGAGGTATTTAGCCTCCTTCACAGCTTCCACTGCGGCAATCAGCTTGGACTCTCTGTGGTTGATAATGCAACCATTGACTGCAACATGGATCTCCACGACACCGTTGTGGTGCCCAATGTAAATACATAACCCATGGTAGATCGTCGTCTATCCATGTCATCTGCGTAGTCCGAGTCACATAACCCGGTCAGCACAACACCGTCTCCTCAGCCAAAATTCAGACCGACACCAACTGTCCCACGCAAATAGTGCATGATCCATCTAACGGCATGTCAATGTTCCTTTCCTAAGTTGGCCATGTATCTGCTCACTACCCCAACTACTTGTGTAATATTTGAACGCGTGCAAGCAATCGCGTACATTAAGTTTCCGACTGCACTTGCATATGGCACTTAAGACATATGTGTCTTATCCTCATCAGTGCTAGGTGACTGGAGCGCCGATAACTGAAAATGAGCTCCAAGAGGTTTCGAGACGGGTTTGCACTTTCCATCCCATAATGGATGAGAACTTTCTGAATATAACCTCTCTGTCACAATTTAAGCTCCACATTCTTCCTATCCCAGAAAATCTCCACCCCTGGGATTTTCTTGGCTGGACCCAAGTCCTTTATGTCGAACTCTCTACCCAACTCAAGCTTCAGCTTCTTAATCTCGGACATATTGCAGGAAGCGATCAACATGTCATCCACATATAATAGGAGATAGATATGTGAGTCATCATCCAATGTGTGCACACATATACATTGGTCCTTCACACTCTGCTGATATCCTATCACCAACATGATGTCAATCTCTTGTACCACTGTCTCAGTGACTGCTTTAGCCCATACAAGGATTTCCTCAATATGCATGCCATGTTCTCCTTACCCTCTGACACAAAGCCCTCTGGTTGGTGCATGTAAATCTTCTCATCAAATTCCACATGTAGAAATGTTGTTTTGACATCGAGTTGCTCTAACTCCATGTCTTTGGATGCGATTAGTGCTAACAATACCTGGATGAAAGTGTGTCTCACCACTGGAGAAAATATATCGGTGTAGTCCTCTCCCTTTCTCTGAGAAAAACCCTTTAGCCACTAACTGAGCTTTGAAGCACACATCACCACCGTCCTCTGTCGAGCTTTTTTGACCTTGTATAACCACCTACATCCAATGGGACGTGGACATTCAGGTAGATGAACAATATCACGCGTGTCATTATGGTGGAGCGACTCCATCTCTTCAACCACAGCACCTTGCCAATTTGCAACGTCGCTTGAAGTCATAGGTACACCATTGGTCAATGGTCTCTCATACTCAATGTCTAATGCATATGGACCATGTCATCAAAGGAGAATGTTGAGTAGTCGCAAGCCCCCAATCTTTCTGGTGCCTTCTTCGTCCGCTTAGATCTGCGCACCTGATCGGGTCGAAACTTCTCCCGTACCCGAGCATGTACGGGTGTCTCTACTTGGTCATCATCATGGACCTCATGATGTCCCTCGGCGAAGACCTCGATCATGGGCTCCTTGCCCGGTTTGCTATGAAGTGGGATTGGGAGCTCAACCCTCTCAATTCGAGATTCACGAATGTCGGCTCTACCTCCGACTGAGTCTGCTTCGCACTAAGCATCACAGACTCATCAAAGGTAACATGCCTACTCGCAAACGCATTGCAGGCCACTGGACGCGATATCCCTTCACGTCATTGCCATATCCGAGTAGAATGCATTTTCTTACCCTCAACTCCAATTTGTCGCCATGAACATAAGCATAAGCCGGGCAACCGACGATGCGAAGGTACGAGTAATCTCTGACATTCTTACTCCACAACTCCTCTGGAATTTTGTAATCAATCGCCGTCGACGAAACTATGTTCACAATGTGCACAGCGGTCGTGATGAATTCTTCCCAAAATTCCTTCTACAATACGCAAGAGTGCCTCAAGCAATGCACTCGCTCTAATAATGTACGGTTCATCCTCTCGGCCATCCCATTTGACTTCGGGTCACCCGGTGTTGTAAAATGACGTCGAATTTCTTGGGATCGATAATAGCCATTAAATTCTTGTGAGGTGAACTCCTCTACATTGTCAGACCTAAGGGTTCTCACGGCACTTCCCGTTTGCTTCTCAACCATGGTCTTCCATTATTTGAACTTCTCAAAAGTTTGGTCCTTAGTTTTTCATTAAATACAACCAACACTTCCGATAGTAATCATCGATGAAGAGGACAAAATATTTGGCCCTATCGCCCGATGTCATGGGACACCCCCCCCCCCCCACATCTGTGTGCACATAATCTAGTGGACCTATGTTTGAGTGTTCACATGTGCCAAATAAGACTTTAGTCTTTCTCCCAAAAACACAGCTCTCGCAAAATTCCACACTCTCATCGCTAGCTCCAATAAGCTTTCTCCTTCGGAGAACATCTAATGTTTTCTTGCACGGATGACCCAATCTATAATGCCATAATTTTGTAATCTCTGTCGCATGAGCTAGTAGATGTGACATCGACTTCGCCTTCGACCGTGTATCCTTGTAGGGCATATATGTTCCCCACTTTCTTCCCTTTCATCACTACCATGGCTCCATTGGACACCTACAGCTGGCTATTTCCACCACTAACTTGCATCCAACGTTATCAAGCATGCCTATAGAAATAACGCTCTTCCTCAGATCGAGTACGTGTCTAACATCAGCAAGGGTGCGCATGAGCCCGTCGTGCATCCGAATTCGGATTGTTCCACTACCCACTGTTTTGCACGCCGTATTGTTTCCCCATGAGAATTGAACCTCCATCGTCTTAGGAACTATATGTCGAAAAGTAACTCCAATGCGGAGTCATGTGGAATAAACATCCGCTATCCATTAGCCATGCAACAAGTGCCTCGTCGGACACTCCTGCTGCGAACATTTACTTGTGATCAAGATCTTTGTCATCTCGCATATGCATATCCCAGAATCCAACGGAAGCAGCAACATAAGCACATTTGCCTTTCCTCATTTCTTTGGCATTCGGGCATTGATCTTTTCAATGCATCTTCTTCTTGCAAATGAAGCAGGTCGTGTCCCTTTTATGTCTGGACTCCCTGGACTTGGAATGGCCCTTCTATCTAAAGCGACTTTGGTCTCCTTTCTTGTCCATTCTCACCCTCATAAATAAGGCGGCTTCTTGGTTACTACCAAGGTCTCTCACATGAACCTTCTCACATAGAATTTCGGTATGGAGTGTTGCCTTCACCTACTCGATGGTGAGAGTCGTTCTTCCATAAATCATGGAACAAACAAAGTTTGTGAAATCTTCGGTCAACGAACAGAAAAGAATAACGGCGTGCTGCTCATCTTCAATCTTGACCTCCATTCCTCGCAAATCCATCACGATGCGATTCATCTCATCTATGTGATCCTTCACCGAAGAACCTTACTTCATCCTCAGAGTGTAAACTAACTCTGATGTGGAGTCATGTGGAATGAACATCCGCTATCCATTAGCCAAGCAACATGTGCCTCACCGGACACTCCTACTGCGAACATTTAGCCCTTTCCCTTGTGATCAAGATCTTTGTCATCTCGCATATGCATATCCCCGAATCCAACGGAAGCAGCAAAATAAGCACATTTGCATTTCCTCGTTTCTTTGGCATTCGGGCATTCATCTTTTCAATGCCCCTTCTTCTTGCATATGAAGCAAGCCGTGTCCCTTTTATCTCTGGACTCTCTGGACTTGGAACGGCCCTTCTATCTGAAGTGACTTTGGTCCTCTTTTGTGTCCATTCTCCCCCTCATAAACAAGGCGGCTTCTTGGTTACTACCAAGATCTCTCACATGAACCTTCTCACATAAAATTTTGGTATGGAGTGATGCCTTCACCTACTCGATGGTGAGAGTCGTTCTTCCATAAATCATGGAACAAACAAAGTTTGAGAAATCTTCGATCAACGAACACAAAAAAATAACGGATTGTTGCTCATCTACAATCTTGACCTCCATTCCTCACAAATCCATCATGATGTGATTCATCTCATCTATGTGATCCTTCACCGAAGAACCTTGCTTCATCCTCAGAGTGTACATTTGTTGTAGCAGATAGAGACGACTAGTAAACAACTTTTTCATATATGGTGTTTCTAGCTTCTTCCAAATTCATGTGGTCGTGGTCTCTTCGATCACCTCCATTAAGACGATATCGACAAGTGACAACTGAATGGCGGTAAACGCCTTCCTCTCCATCTCGGCCTTATGCGCTGCAGTGACATCTTTATCAATCTCGCCTTCCTCGAAGACAATCTGATAGCACTCAGTCTGCCTCATGTAGGACTTTATCCTAACCTACCATAACTGGGAGTCGTTACGACCCGTGAACCTTTCAATGTTAAGTGAGGCAAGTGGCATCATCTTCGCTACTCAATTTCTCCACAAACAACATTAGGGCTCTGATACCATTTGTTGCGATAAGATCCCTACGGAACTAGCAAATTATATAGCTAGCTAGTAAAAAAGAACTTGCAAAAATCGGATCACCACAACAACAAAACAATCACCCAATTTGAATCTTGTGGGATCAAAGAAAGCAAACGAAGAAGCACCACTCAACAAAAGCTAAAAGTAAATTAGGCACAGAAATTACCCTAGTTCGGTCAATCTTTAACATATTCCAGCATTCGAGACGATCCACTGTCTGATGAGAGATAACAAGCTTTTACACCGACTTCTTCTTCACCTTCAAGTGAGTAATAACTTAGAGAAACTCCAAGCCCCCACTATCACTTAACACAAAAGAAGTAAAGAGAACAAAAAAGACCCAAAAATCCAAGAAATTCCAAAAGACCTAATCTTTCTCTGCTTGGGTTCTAATCTCTTCAAAGGTCTCTTCAAAGCTCTCTCAAATCAATGCTCAACAACCTAGCTTCAAGTTCTTCAAAGCCCTCATAAAAGTATGACCAAACATCCTCAAGCAGGGAATACCCCCTCAAGGCACAAAAATCGTGGCCATTGGATTGAATAACCGCTCAATACAATCCAACAGTCACAGATCGACTTCAAAAAAACAGAGCTGCCAGCGATCAGACGTCTAAAGATTACTGACCAAACGGCTGGCCCGAGTAAGACGTCTGGAAAATGACCTCCAGATGTCTGCATGAAGAAGGAAACTATGTTGGCACAAGTCAGATGTCTGGAGCTCTCCTCACAGACGTCTGACCCCGTGTTCAGTCATTTGGGAGATGAACTCCAGACGCCTTGCACTATTCACCAGTAAGTTGGGTGATTTTGGGTGGCGACTGTCAAATCGACTGGTGAAGGGACAGACGTCTGATGAGAAAACATCATATGCATGTGACTTTTCTTGGCTGACACGGCTGACACGCCAGACGTCTGGGCTTGACCACCAGACATCTGGTTGCCCCATTAAGCTGTAGACGTCTGGTGCACAAGCATCAAACGTCTAATTGTGGAAAACATGCACATGTTGAATTTTGTAGCACATTTTCAACAGAAACTACATTGCTTGTGAAAGAAATAACCAAAGAAGAACCAGAATCTTTCTCATTTTATAGTTGACTCAAGCAAAAAAAATTGAGAAGATATGTGATCCATGATCCATAAATATTAAGCATTGTTGATCCAATATATCAAAAGACAGAAAGCAAAAGCACACTGAGATATGACTATCATTTCCAAACGAGTGTCATACTATAAGCACATCCAACAAAAGGCCAGTTATTAATATTCGAGTTGTAAGTATCCTTTAGCTTGGTGGGAAGATAGAACAGGTCTACTAACAAACCACTATCATGACTAGTCTAAAAAAATAGCTCGCTTTCTAGGGGAAAGGAAGCTGAATAACATGTTACAGGTAACGAAGATAGGTGAGGTCTGAGGAAAGAGGAATGGATGCTGCAAGATCAGATAAATGAAAAAAAGTTGGGAAGATCATCTGTCTCCAAGGATGTTGCCCTTAATAGGAAAAACTGAAGAACTTCAAAAAAAAGTGCAGTCAATTTAGGCAGTAATGCATATGGTATATTTGTCAGGTGCACTTATTCATTTACAGTCACCATATTTATCTCTCGAGCACAAATCAAATTCAATCCTAGCCTTCAACAGTTTCTCCACATTGCCTGCTCCAAGTGCAATTCGAGCTGTGTGAATATTTTATAACATAATTGGCATTTTGTTATGTTACCACTTTCTCTGGACTCCTTGGGAGTGCAGGGGGTTCAATAACATTGATCCTAGGTTTCATGAGCTTAATTTGGGCCAGAAAATATCAATTCAAAATTGGCCTATAACTTGCACTTGGACACCCCTCTGGACTGTACACTGTATTGCTATGATCCCGATGTAGTACACAATTTCCATGATTAGAAATATATCCTCTGGAGGGCAGACGAGACATTGGCAATCAATAAAACTTAGTCAATATGGTTTAGAGGTTGATGAAATTTAAGTCTTGCTCCAAAGAAAACCCCCTTTCTGATAAGAGAAAAAGATTGGGTTCTGATAAACGTATCTTCCTATTCAATGAAGCACATTGTTATGGTGTGATGTTGGTGTGAGGAAAATACAAGCAAATGCTACTGCACATAAGGGATAGAAGAGTATGGAGATCTTTCGTGACCAAAAACCTGATCGAATTTCAATTAAAATTTCTAAGCAAAGCATATCCAGATTCACTAACCTTAACAACGGATCCTGGTCCGATAAGGATGTTTTGTGGTTTCATATCTCGATGGATAATGCGATTTGAGTGTAAATAATGTAGTGCCCTGACCTGAAGTAACAGATCACCAAACAAAGTTACATGGAAAAAAATATAACAGTGTTAGTGTGGGATCACTGTAATGTATATAAATGATCCAATTGCTGTTAAAAGCACTGGTAAAGCAGGATAATTACCAGCTGTTTAGCTATTGCTTGAACTTGTTCCTCTGGGAGGCACTTGTCATCCTCAAGAACCTCAAACAGTTCACCCTGAGAAGAAGAAACAATAAGCTTCCCATGAATGTTGTTGTTTTTAGTAGTTCTATGCATTGGTGTGATTCTCGTTGCAATAGCTGTATCTCTACATACCTGAGCAAATTCTGTGACAACGCAGAACTCTTGAGGGCTTTCAAAGGCATCTAACATTTCGATTATATTTTCGTGTTTCAGTTTTCTGAGAATCTACACAAAAGTCCAGTAGATGTCAATTTCTATTCATTTCATTTGCTAAAAGTAATAGGGGAAAGAAAGTACAAAACCCCAGATTTTATTGAAATTAGATAGAATTGAAATCAAATACCTCAATCTCCTGCCGTAAATTATGAATGTCTTTCTCACTTTTCCCATGCTTAAGAATAAATTTCAATGCTACCGTCTGCAAGTAAAAGCAAGCAATCATTTGAGTGCACTGTCAATATCTCTAATTTCATCGGGGGAAAAGACATTGATTATGATCAGCATTTCTCAGATCAAACCTTTCCCGTATACTTGCGTCGTCCTTTGTACACCTTCCCAAAAGAACCCTCGCCTACTAACTCAATCACATGGTAGTTCTCAATCCCCATCTTCAAATCTGATCAAGCAAAAAATTTAGCAAAATCTAGCAAAATCGAGACAAAACAAAGTGGATTAAATCATCAACAGGTAAAATTTTGCCCAAATGTGTGAGAGAAATAAGAAACCCGAGCTCCAAACTCTATAAATCTAACCAAATCCTAGATTCGAGACATCTGAAATAGAATCGGCAGTGAAATTAAAAAAAACCATAAGATCGAAACTTTAAAACCTAGATTGGTACTAATCAGTGAAAGATATTCAAAAGGATAAAACGAATAGAGAATCAAAGAGCTGATTCTTACGGCAGTGGAGTCTGGCTGCTAATTTTCTATTCCCTCTCTTTCGCTCATGCTCTCGTCTCGCCCATTTTTGATTCGAGAATTGCTATGCGCACATCCATTTTGATGAATGACCACCTATTTACATATGTGCCATTGAACCTTTTTACTCTTTTACCCTACAACTCCTTCCTCCTCTTCAGCTTCTTCCCTGCCGCAGGCGCCGGCCGCAGCCCCCCGCCAAGCTCTACCCTTCAACGCATCGAAGCACGAGCTCGTTTTTAAAAATCCCTCAAAATGTTGATCTTCTCTTTTCTCATTTGATCTCCCTCCGTATCTCTATGTCCACATCCCCCTAAGCCCTCATTTCCTCTTTCTTCACTTTTTCTCTCCTTGTCTCCGATCCAATATGATGACGATCGAGGTCCTCTGTTAATGGCGCTTCCCTCTCCGAACGAAGCACGAGCCCATCATTTGTGAAGCAATGTCCCGATCTCGCTCGAATGCCATTGGATCGATGCGTGATGCCTCCGAATTCTTCGATTGGAGCTCAGATCCGAAGCATTTGTGCCTGATATCAGATTGATACCGCACAGCCCCCGGAGCTTAGTGTCCGCCGCCACCGCTGCGGGGAGGTAGTGGAAGATGACGAAGAGGGGAGGGGCAACAAGGAAATGTTGTTGTGCGTAAAGTAAAAAGGATTTTTAAATTTGTTTGAATGTGGTTAAAGTAGACTGTGTGCGCAACAACTTGCTCTGTCCGCATAGCAGCTCTCTTTGATTCGGTGGTCACTCAATCGGTCTAAATTATTTTCCCGCCCATTTGCTCCAATTTCAACTATGTGATGAAAGAACGAATCAGACTCGAGCAATGGCTGAGGACTTGATCCGAACTCAACCCGTTTATTCCTTTAGGGTCTGTTCTTTTGCCAAGAATTGGGACGGGAATGATAAACTTGGCATTGTTTCTATACTGTTCATCCTATTCCAAGTTTTTATTCCAATCAGGTGTTCTTTTGGGTGTGGAATAGAATCCTCCGTGGCTATTCCAATTTGGTAATGATGAGCTCTTTTGTATTCCTTGTATTTTGCTTGGAATACATTAGAAAGTAGGGAATGGTGTGGCCCGCTGTCATCTCTCTCACACTCTCTCTTCCAACTCACCACCATTCCACTTTCTCATTCCAACTCTCCAATCCCAAAAGAACATAAAAATAGAATGCAGACCTCACTTTCTATTCGAAACCCCACTTTACATACTCTATTCCACCCAAAAGAACACAAAACTCTATTTTCTCTCTCATTGGAATACAAACTTCTCTCTATTCCATTTTTCTCTATTCCAGCAAAAGAACAGGCCCTTAGGCGACGGCTTGGCCGTATGGCTGTTGACAAACGAGCTTGAACGAGCTTGAACAAAGAGCTTGGTTTTGTTCATGAACAAAATCCATGTTCAAGCTCTGTTCGTTTACTAACCGAGCTCTAAAAAACTGTTCAAGCTGGTTTGTTAAGCTTACTGAACGAACGTAAACGAACATTTACTGAGCTTGTTCACGAGCAGTTAATCAAACGTTCTGTTCGTTAACAAGACTTACGAGCTTGTTCGTGAACATGTTCAGGAACATGTTCGTGAACACACTATCAATTTTGTTCACGAACAGATTTTCAATCAAACAAACGAACGTCAATTTTTTAATTAGGAATAATAATATTTAAACATAATTGCCTATAACTAAATCAATTAAATAAAATGATTAAATATTTGCAGGACAAAAACAAATAAATCCAGCATAATAGCTCCATAGATCACATTACAATCATCCATGCCAAGCATAGTAAAAAAATATAATATTTGTCTAAATTTACTATTTTCGGTACATGTTCATTCACAAACGCTTAACGAGCTTGTTTATAAACATCACTTAACGAGCTTGTTCACGAACACTTAACGAGCTTGTTCATGAACATAAATGAACGAACACAGTTATGTTCAAGCTCTGTTCGTTTACTAACCGAGCTCTAAAATTCTGTTTAAGCTTGTTCATTAAGCTTCCTAAACGAACGTAAACGAACGTGTACCGAGCTTGTTCACGAGTAGTTCGTCGAACGTTCTGTTCGTCAACAGCCCTACTTGGCCGCCTCGGTTTTGTTTGAACTGAGTAATGGCTTCAGCAGATTTATTACATCTCTTCTGAAGCTTGACCTCTACTTCCTTAGCCCACTGCAGCTAAGCCTCTACCTCTCGGAACTTAAAGTCTAGTTATAGGGCTAGCTCAGCCTGCCTCCTTGGTTTGGCCCCCACCTACCGTAGCCGCTGAAGCTCCATCCTCTGCCTGTCCAGCTCCTCTTTAGCTGAGGGGTCATATGCATAGAGCATCTTTGTATATATCTTCTGCCTTTCGTGCTCGTCTCCAGAGTAGGAATGGCAATACTGCGGGGCAGGGCGGGTATTTAACTACCCAAGCTGCCCCAACCCATCTACAAGCCGGGTCGGGGCAGGTCGCGGGCCGGGTCGGGGCGGTTTCTTTCTTACCAAAACCGGGTCAGGTCAGGTCATTATGCCATCTATATTAATCCCAAATAATAAGGTTATTTGTGAATTGGGAGAATTTTGATTTATTTGGTAATTTGGAATTGGGAATTTGCCCAAGTAGGAGAACCGTGGAATAGAGTATAAGTTATGGGTTATTCGCTGACTGCATGGTCCGCATCAAAATAGTAATGTTTTTTAGAATCTATATAGTTTTCCGGGGCGGGTCGGGTCGGGTCGGGTCGGGGCGCATACAAAGCCCAAGATTGCCCCGAGCCGGCTGCAGGCCAGGTCAAAACCGGGTCGGGCCAGGTCGGGCCGGGCGGGTCAGGCCATTACTGCCATCCCTACTCCAGAGGACCGAGCCTCAGTGCAAAGCATCTCGGCATCTACCTTATGTCTTCCTAGCTCCTCCTCGACTGAGCAAGCCTGTGTGCGGAGAACATCCGCCTCCGCTCCCTCAGCAGCTTGCTCACACAGCGGTTAGATCTCTTGCTCAAGGGACTGTGCATGCTTTCTCTACCTATAATAGCTACGGAAGAGGCAACCTGCTGTCTCTTGAGCATATACAAGAAGGTGAAACAAGGTCAATGCCTGTGCTATGAGCCTCATTACACTTCGCAATGGGAGTATTCATTTGGCTCATATGCGACATTGCCCCAAAAAACTCTCTAGTGGGGAGGTCCATTAGACTGTCCTCAATTTCGGTCTCCTTGTCCATGAGATGAAGCATCCTTTTTCAGACAGTAGGCCCCTCCTCTCCCGAGCCCATGCCACTCTCAAGACCAGCACCGGCTCCGTCTCAAATTGAGCCGAGCTTAAAGTATGGTTGGCCCGCTGCTCAACAGCAATATCCTTGGCCTTCTTCTTCTTCGGAGGCTCATTGACCTAATGACACTACTAGAAAATTGGAAATTAGCCACAGAACATCCGTCACGGAATGATTCCGTAGCAACTGTTTCTTAATTAGCCACGAAATATTCCGTGGCTATTTTTCCATGGCTAATAAAGTAACAGCCATGCAATTTCCGTGGCAACTAAGTAATAGCCATGGATATATCATTATCTCGACTTTCCGTCAGAGTAACGTAATTGTCACATAATAATCAGTGGCTGATACTTGTAACGGCCGGTGCAAGTCCATGGCAAATGTGTATATGCCACGGAATTGTCGAAATACATCACGCCTAGCTCTGGCGGGAGAACGAACTTGTCGAAATACCTCGCGCATAGATCTGGCGGGAGAACAAAAAATTTATAACTAAACCATATTGCAACGAAAAGTTATAATTAATACTGATCAAAACCCATTTCCTCAATCTCTCGTTCTCTTATCGAAACCCACATCTCTCGTTCTCTTATCGAAACCCACATCCTGCCCTCTTTCTCTCTCTCGATCTCTCTCTCTCGACGAAAGCCACGGCGATCGGAAACGGAGAGTTCTGTCTCTCTCGAGCGACAACAACATGAGAGATCCGTCGTTAACAGAGCAACGAAACCCTGCGACGAACGAGGATCAACATTCGACGATCCGATGATTGGGTCTCCGGCGATATCAAGTGAAAAAATTAGGGTTTCTGTTCTCTGACGCTCTACGTGGACTCAGGCGGGTAGCTATATTCCTTCCTCTCTCCATCTATCTCTCTATTGTTTCTAACAAATTAGGGTTTTTTCTTTCCGCAGACGAGCCGACCTAACGAATTAGGGATTTTTGACTGTGTTAACTTCGGCGACGCTGTTCTCCAACGACGACGACAAGGTTCTGATTTTGATTTTTCCTTCATTGTTTGGAAATTCCTCAAATTTAGTTTTGATATTAACATATTCATTTCAGGGTGGATGGTATTACATATTCATTTCACAGTTTGATATTCTTTTAAATTTCATATAAGATGCATTCATAGCTGCTATGTTCATATAAGATAAATTCATAGCAGATATGTTCATACTATGTTGAAGGTATTAATTAAAACATTTGCAGTCTTGTTAAGTAATACTTTAGTCTTGATTGTCTATGAATTATTAATATGATCAATATCTATGAATAATTAATATGACCACTATTTCCTGATATATCTATTAACAAGAATCTTCTTAATCACTCATTTGACACAAAAATGAATAATTTTCCTATCTTAATGCACAAATCATTCTGGGTTTCCCAATTTTTCCCCAAAAAAATCAAAGACGCTTTATAACTTGAAGTATCAAAATTTTAAACCTTGATAGAACTATGCATAGTGCCAAGCTTTTCATTGTCTTTGTTATTTTTATTCCTTTATAATTCACATAATCCGCTCTGCCCTACACTCTAATGACCAAGAGGTTTCGGAGGGTGCAGACCCCTCACGTGGCACCCGTGGGACCGCCAGCCCCTCTACATCTACCTCCTCTTGTTGAGGGAGACGTTGTCGTCGTCATCCTCGCCATCCGGATCGACGTCGCTAAACGGGGAGCCTCTGTGGCCATGCTTTGAGCTTCTATATATAGTCTAAGGGCAGACTCCCTCGGGATAGAAAACGCCACATCGATGGCAGAGGTGACTGCAGCACGGAGCTTCAAGGTCCCTTCTTTATCCCCAGCCAGGGAAGCACGGGGTGATGAAGGACTTCACACTCTAAGGGATCGCAACCTGCAACTTCCTCCTCTCTTCCGCAGGGCCGGCGGCTTGAACATCCCTTCTCTCCCTCCAGGATGGATTCAAAACTGTAACGATCCGCTTTTAGGGGGCATTACTTAGTTGATATACTTGCAGGTCTGCAGATCACCAGTGAAAACAATGTATTTATGAAATATATGTTCGGTTCAGAGACAGAGTACCTCGAGGACCCTACTTTTGAAGATCTTATCTTAGAGGTGGACCCCGCGGATCAGAGCTACGAGGACGCTGAGATCCTCCATGTGGAAGGCTAGAGCGGAATATTTCTATTTCAGTTTTATTATTTAACTTGTTTTTTCAGGTGTGTTTGCTTTCAGCAGATTGTACAGCCATGCTAGGCCTTAATTTCTTTGTGTACGTTGTTTTAAAAACGCTGGTGTTAAAAATGTAATGACTATTTATACTGCTTCTGAGAAATTCGCGTGAAGGGACCTGCTTTTGCTAATTAACGCTTATTGTGCTTAAGTCAAAGAAGAAAGAAAAAAGTACACATTATTTGCTTTAAGCACATGCGGACCTGCTCACGTCCTCGCTTCCAAGTATAATGGGAAGCGGGGCGTGACAGTCTCTCCCATGCTGAGATCCTCATCCAAGTAACAAGATAAAAATGCGTTTGATGCATATGAATTAATATGGTCGTAATTGGTTGCAAAGAGGATTTCGGTCACATAAGATGTGACGCGAAAATCGAGCCTTCAAAATCATAGAAAATGCCCATACCGGGGAAACCAAAGTCCAATAATGTACTGAACCCATTTGTATTGGCCTGAGCACATGCTCGGGCTAGCTGAGTGCCACTTGGGCTAACCAGAGCTCGGTTCGGGCCAAAACACGAGCCAGGTCCCCTAAAGTCCGAGCGATGTGCTGGGTTTGAGCCCAGTGCTACCACTGGGCTGTTGGCCCAAGCCAGCACATAGCGGGTCGGGCGCTTGGGTCGCGTGCCTGCCCGACCCGAGTATCTAGCTAGCGGGTGTGCCTGATCTGGACGGTGGGGCCCATTGCGGGCCGTACCGAATGAACAATATGAGATTGTTCAGGGGGCTGAATTTTGCAGTTTTGGGGCATCGTTTTAGGTGTCAAACAACCTCGAAACTGAACACCGTTTATTTCTATGTGATCTTCGTTTAATGCTCTTCAAAATGATATATCAGTTTGATTCTTAGGCACGATGAAAATAAAGAATTAATTAATATAAGCTTAGTCCTTGAAAGGGGGAAAACCCGATTTAATTAAGGACTCTAATTTTTAGTACCGTACCGATTATGATACTAGGATGAATGCTCAGCTCTCTCTATAGATAGGGAGCCCATCTTCCTCCCAAGACTTACACCAAGTATTAATCAACGGAGCTCTCCAAAAATTATTGGAGCAAAATTTGATTAAAAGGTGACCAAATATTTTTCATCCTTTTCCTCTTTATTCCATTTCAGTCTGTAGCAAAACTTGATGGGAGTTTGGATTTGATCCGAAGCTTGGATCAATGATTTAGCTAAGGGGAAACTTTCTGGGGCAAGTGCTTAGCTCTAAGGTAATGCGTTGTAATCGCTTTGGGACATCGCCATACGGATATTATTTTGCGACGACAAAAACATAAGGTATGTTCTTTATTTTAGAAACAATAATTTAGACCTATTTATGCAAGATAGATTCACCCTTCTCCTTAGATAGTATAGATCCTGCTATGGTTTTATTCTTCCATAGGTTTTACATAAAATGTGATTTTATGCTTTTTCGTCTTCCGCTATTTTCCAACGTCTGTTAAGCATAGGGCTAGATGATGGGGAAAAAGCATATGGATGCCTGTTCAAAACCCTTCATTTTCCAGGTCATTAACAATGGATCTATCCAACATGGCCAACTTTATCAAAGGGACGAACGACCAAAACTTAAAAACAAAGGTAGCTTGGGACTCTATACAACACGATTAATTATTGATGGCAATCGAACACCAAAAATTCATTTTGCTACAGATACCATGCTTAAATAATTTCAATTTCAAAGTTTTGAACATATTGCATGTTAAGAAAATATTCGGCGAGTTTATTAGAATTGGCTATTGTTAGAACCCAAATGGGCGAAGCGGCGGAAGCTCGGCTAAGGGGGAAGGAGATGCTGGAGGAGGAAGACGAACGAAGGCTTGTCGGGGAGGGGGCATTAAAACTATTACGTTGTGAGATGCGTAGCTGATAGAGATCAGATCATTTTTAGCATTTTAATTCTGGGCCGTAGATGGAAGGTCAAGAAGCGATCTGAAGCATCCAACTCAATTAGAAATGGGGCTCGCATTATATCTGTTGGAGGAGCTCGAGCCTTGGGGTCCGGTAGAGCTGAGCTCAAGTGTTCGACGAAATAACCTCTCTTTTCCGACCATTCTGTTCCATGGTTGCAACATTCGTCTTCTCCGGCGAGCGACTTATGGAGGCGGTTAGTCCGTTACGACGGTTCGGGCGTTGGAAGAAATTCTGTTAGAGGTTGTCAGGATGTAATTAGAAGAGCTATAAAAAGCTGTTGGGTGTAAGAAAGAAGGCATCGAAGATCAATAGAGATTTTTTCTCGTATTTTTCCTTTTTGCTTCGTTTGATTTGTAATTTTTCACTTCTATTAATAAAATCCTGATCAATTGCCATTGTTGGCGAAATCTTGTTCTTGGAAATCTTGGTGAACATCGGGCCTTCATCAAATTGGTATCAGAGCCAGCTACACATTCATGGGGGAAAGAGACGACCGGAGTCGGAAGCGGCTTCTAAGGTTGTAGAAGGGGAGCACGGTCAAGGGTCTAACGCTGATTTGCAACTACACGGAGATCAAGGGGACGATTCCAATCAGTGGAGACTACAACAAGAAGAGCGAATCCGTACGATGGAATCTCAAGGGCAGCAATTGGAGGCAATAATGGGGGCTCAATTCCAATAATTATCCTCTCAGATTCAATCGCAAATTCAAACTCAGATGCAAACGATGTTGGAATCTCAAAGAATAGCGCAAGAGCATGTCACGGCTCAAATTCAATTGTTACTAAAGCACCAGAGTAAGTCTGAATAAAGATTCAATAATCATGAGGTCCAAATCCAATTGATGCGGAATAATCAGGGAAGGATGGAGGGCCCTGTTAACAATCAAGAAGACGGGTCTCGTAATCACATAGAGGAAAGAAATGTTGAAGCTCATTTTAATGCTGAGAGGAGCTCCGAAAGGAGAGGAGGTCATGGTGAATTCCCAAATCAGATGCAGCCAAGAGTACTCAAGCCCGAATTCCCCATCTTCAAGGGTGACGAAGACGTTTTACCATGGTTGAGCCAGGTACAACAAATTTTTGCCTATTACTCTACTCCCTATGCAACGTGGGTTAATACATGTTCTTTTTATTTATGGGGCAAAGCTCTACAATGGTTTGAGTGGGGAAAGGTCGATGTTAATAATTTCTTACAGTGGGAGAAGTTTAAAGAAGAAATTGAAGTGAGGTTTGGGCCGACTCAATTAGACAAACCTTTTGCCGTATTTTCTAATCTCAAACAAACAGGATCTGTGAAGGAGTATTTGGAGAAATACGAACAAATTGCAGAAAATGCCTAATGATTATGTGTTGGACAATTTCATTAATGGGTTAAGGGAGGACATTCGCTTAGATGTTATGGCTTTTAACCCAGAAACTTACAGGAGAGCTATGTAGCTGGCTAGAACATTTGAAGAGAAAAATTTTTGGCTAGGAAGAACAGACCCCATGTTGTAGCTAATTCATTCCTTAGATCCCATCACCTCGACCACCTGGAGTGAGCAGGGAGGGGTTAAAAGAAGGGGTTACTAGTGTGCATAAAGGGAGATTGCTATCTCCAGAGGAGATTCAAACAAGAAGGCAGAATAACTTGTGCTTTGCTTGTAATGAGAAGTGGGAAAGAGGACACAAGTGTAAGAAACAATTGAATATATTAGATGTGGAGGAAGGAGAAATTGAAGAGTTTGAGAAGGAATCTGGGAGTGTTGAGGAAGGAATTAGTCAAGAGCTACAAGAAATGAATGTAGAAGACTCTCCTTCCATATCTATTTGCACTAACAGGAATCCCCGCAGCTCAAACCCTCAGGCTGACGGGTAGTATCAAGGGACAAAATGTGAGCATTTTGGTAGATACGGGGTCCACCCATAATTTCATACACCATGTATTGGTAAAGTCCTTATGCTTGGAGGTGGAGCAGTCAGATTCTGTTGATGTCATAGTAGCTAGTGGAGAGAAATTACAGGGAACTAGGGTGTGTCAAGGAGTTCAGATACATTGCCAAAATGCACAGATAACAGTCAATTTGTTGATATTGCCAGTGGGGGACAACAAGTGGTACTGGGTACACAGCGGCTGAGGCAGCTGGATGATGTTATTTTTAACTTCAAAAAGTTGCAAATGAAGTTTAATTTGAAAGGGATGGAATGTTTGTGGCAGTGAGTCTTGCCCTCTAATTATCAGATAGTTGATGAAAAGGGAATACACAAGGCATTCAGACATCAAGGTGAGGGGTATTGGGTGCAACTCAACTTTTTTGGAGTTGGAAGCAGCTTCAACCAGTAAACAATTGCTGCAAATTGAAGTGGAGAATTTACCTGGGTAAGTGAAGGAGATCCTGGAACAATTTCCTGAAGTGTTTAATGAACTTAATGGCCTACCTCCTAGGAGGGCATTTGACCACAGAATTCCAACTGAGGTGGTAGCTAAACCTGTGTGTATTAGACCTTACAAGCATGCATATATCCGTAAAGCAGAAATTGAAAAGCAAGTATCTGTGTCACGACCCGCTTCCCTAAAATGGAGGCGAGACGTGAGAAGGTCCGCACGAGAGTGGAGCTGTGAAGCCCCAAACCCGATAAGCGTCAATAAAACATAAGCATGTCCATGTAACCACAAACGAAACAACAATAATAACACAAGGAGAGACAGAAATAAAATCTCAAATCTCAGAATTTGTCCAACATTAAAATTAAGCTCAACATCCAGAAAAGCCACCAGGCTAAAGAAAAGAGTCTAAAGGCCCAGAACAAGGCCAACAAAAGGGACAACATAACAAAGTATAGGTGATACGCACCGACAACAAAATAGCAGTCTAAAACAAAAGGGAAAAGCTCAACGAAGACACTAGGACTGATCCCCAGTGTCCACGTACTCCTCGCCAAACACAGGCTCGGTCTCGGCGTCGGCAAACACCTCGTCCTCAACAATGTACTCAGGCTCAGGATCTAACATGTGTCACCCAAAAGAGTAAAGGGGCACATGTCAGCAAGTCTAAAAGACTTGGGCAAGGAAACTGAAAAGGAAGGCAACTAGCAACCTAGCAGTTATAGTATGCATGATATGGCAGTTATGGTATGAGTGCACAAGCAAGACATGGTGAAACAATAAGTACAAGAGAACAATTATCGGGACAAGTCAAAAGTAGCCAAGCTACTAACAATCTCAATCTTTTCACTAGTCACGTTTCAAGTTGTTTGTAGATGTTTACGCCTTACAGCTGAACGGTTTGGCATTCACGCTGATTGGCCGCTTAACACTACCCCAGAACCCAGAGTTTACGCCTTACCACTGCAGTTGCTGATCGGGCAGACTCCCAGTTGATTGGCCGCTTAACTCTTACCCCAATACCCACACGTGAACGAGCCAGGCTCCCTGCACACGAGCTCAGTAAATGAGCCAAGGTTGCCCCGCACAAGAGCTCGTTTCCTGGATCACAACCAGGAGCGTATTTCATTTGGCATAGGGGTGCACCTAGCCTCAATCATTTCACAAGGTGTAGCGGAGCTACGCAATCACGGGAACACTTAAAGAATGCAATGACATGACAATTAATTCGCGTACCGTTAATGGAAATTAAACATGACATGGTAGTTGTGCAACATGATAAATGTCGGATCTAGCTTCGTTGTCAAGCTAATTCCTAAATTTGCGCCTAGGCGAGTATCATTTCGTTGCCTAGTCTCTTTTACGCCTACAACAAGCAAATGGCCTAAGACATGGCCCAAAACCCTAAGTGGCAAGTTTCACTTGCCTAGCACCGAGGATGACGATCACGAAGGTTCGTCTCACGGACGCTAATCTACGGGGAAGTCGCTGTCATGGAGAAACAATCATCAAAACAACATTCATTTCATTAGGGTTTCACAAAAACACAAATGGGTTATGAGGATATTAAGAGGTCGATTTATTACCGTATCGGAGCGAAAGAATGATGCCGAGCAAGCACGTCAACGGAAGAAACGCTCTGGGGAACCTAGGGTTCAGATCTGAAATGGATGGGGAAAATCTGGAGAAATGGGGTTTTGTGGATTTTTGGGGGTTTTCCGGCGACCTAGAGGTGGTGGCCGGCCAAAATGGAGAGGGGGAGAGACTCTTGATGAAGGATGAGGGCTAGAGGAAGGTTGGGGAAGATCAGAGGTCAAGGTGGGAGGAAAGAGGCCATGAGAAGAGAAAGAAAGAAAAGAAACGAAGTGGGGGTATTTATAGAAAACGACTTGGCGGCTGCCCAGAAATTAGGGTTTCGACACTGATTAGTCGGTCAAAGAAGGTTGGCTGACCGACTAGTTTAGCAACTAGTCGGTCGGTCGATTAAATGTGACCGACTAACACCAAGCAGCGAAAGTAGGGAAAAACCTGGGTAACGAATTAGTCGGTCTGTGAAGGCCCGTCGACCGACTAGTTTGCAACCTAGTCGGTTGGTGAGTGTTCATGGACCGACTAACGATAAACAGTAACTTAGGTGAAATCTACTGACAGAAACTAGTCGGTCTGAGAGCAAGTTCTGACCGACTAGTTTCACATCTAGTCGGTCGGTGATCGTTCTTAGACCGACTAAAAATAAACAGTAACTCATGTACAATTAACAAAGCCCACTAGTCGGTCCATGAAGGTTTACCGACCGACTAAATCGTCATCTAGTCGGTCGGTTCCCCTTCTTGTACCGGCTAACGTGCACAAAAAGTTCCGAAATGGAGCGCGAAGCTATGGGATCGATTCCTAAGACTCCTTGGCTTGATCTAACAATAAGATATAACCGATATGAAGCCCGTCACGAATGACTTACTCCGAAATCGACGATTCTAAAGAAGAAGCTAGAAAATCACGACGAAACGATCGAAAATGAAAGCCACGGAGACGAAAACCACACATAAGGAGAAAATCCACCAAAACATATAATATAATATAATAAATCCAGATACATGAAAACCAGTCGTTACATCCTCCCCAACTTAAGAAAAATTCCGTCCTCGGAATTTCCCAACACTCACGTGTCCGGAAACAACAGTGGGAAACGCTCTCGCATCTCATCCTCATTCTCCCAAGTAGATTCTCCTGGCGAGCCGTGTCGTCACATCACCCTCACAAGATTGACAATCTTGTTCTGAAGTGACTTCTGACGCCTGTCCAGAATCTGCACTGGCTGCTGGTCATACGTCATATCAGGGCGAACGGTAATCTCTGAGAAATCCACAGCATGAGATGGATCGCTAATGTATCGACGAAGCTGCGACATATGTAAAACATTGTGAACTCCCTCCAAAGATGGCGGCGAGGCTAAGCGGTAGGCTACCTCGCCAACTCTCTCCAGAATATCAAACGGTCCAATGTATCGCGGGCTCAACTTCCCTCGCTTCCCAAAGCGAATCACACCACGATTCGGGGAAATCTTCAAGAACACATGGTCGCCCGGCTGAAACTCCAAAGGACGACGTTTCGCATCCGCCCAATGCTTAAAACGGTCCTGAGCAATCCTCAACCTCTCCCGAATGTTCCTGACAACATCCACTGCCTCCACAATCATCTCAGGTCCCAACAGCTCCCGATCACCAACGTCGTCCCAACTCAATGGCAATCGACATTTCCTCCCATAAAGAGCGGCGAAAGGCGCCATGCCAATACTCGCCTGGAAGCTGTTGTTGTAAGAAAACTCTACCAGATGTAGATGGTCCTCCCACGAACCCTTGAAATCCAACATGCACGCCCTGTAATGCCCTACCAGCTACTGCACAAGTACTAGAGGGGGGATGAATAGTACTTTAAAATATTAAGGAGTATAATTCCAAATTAAATTGCAAACAACTACCAAATCAATTTGCGGAAGCTTAAATTGAATGACAACACAAAATTAGCAATGCTAACAAACGATGTTAATGGGTTCGGATCCACCCAAGTCTCCCCGACTTGTTCCCGGTGATCCTACGTCCCAACCACCCGGATCCCCTCCGGATACTTAGGTTAGAAACCCTAACCTAAGATTTCCACTATGAATATCTTGTGAAAAACCTTCACAAGATCAAATCATACATGCAATAGCAAACGTGAATCCCACAACCCGGGATCACAACCTTCTCTCACAACCCAGAGAATCACAAAGCAATATTAAAGAGTTTAATATGAAATAAACAATCTTACCATAAAATCCTATACCTTGAGTTTTTCTTACCCAAATGGTGAAATGAAGGATTTGAGGAAGATGAAGTCACCAAGACCTAGCACCAAGGAAATGACCAGCAATCGGTGCCTAGGAATGATTTGGAGACTTGGATCAAGCAATAGCTTGAAGAGCTCACCAAGAACAACCTTCTCTCTAGATGGATTCTAGATCTAGAAATGAGAGAGAATGGGTTTCTTGTGAGGAAGAGAGCTTTAGATTAGAGTGAGAATGGCTATCTCTTTTGATCTCAATGAATCTCTGAATGGAAGCTCTAACCTAGATAGAAATGACCTAGGTTCGTATTTATAGGGTCCCATAAAAACAAGTTAGGTCATTCTCCAACGGATAGAAATCTGTGAGAATTAGTCGGTCAAAGAACAATCACTGACCGACTAGTTCATCAACTAGTCGGTCAGTCAAACAGCATGGACCGACTAAGAGTAGATCTGAGAAGAGATAGAATTTCAGACCTAGAAATCTAGTCGGTCCAAGAAGACTTTCTGACCGACTAGTTTCACAACTAGTCGGTCAGTCAGTGAACGTAGACCGACTAAGAGCAAAAAGAATTAGTCTGAGTACAAAGTGACTTAGTCGGTCCAAGAACAAAAGTTGACCGACTAAATTGTCAACTAGTCGGTCACCAAACGTTCTTAGACCGACTAACGATAAACAGTAGCTTAGGAGAATTTTAGCATGAACAGTAAGTCACAACTAGTCGGTCAAAGAAGCATCACTGACCGACTAGTTCACAAACTAGTCGGTCGGTGAGTCAACGTAGACCGACTAACTGTAAACAGTAAAGTCCAAGAAATTAAGGAATCAAACTAGTCGGTCCAAGAACAGTTGCCGACCGACTAGATCACCATCTAGTCGGTGACCGACTAGATCACCATCTAGTCGGTCAGTACTTGTTCTTGTACCAACTAACATGCACATACAAGTCCGAATCGAAGCGCGACGCTTCGAGGAAGTTAGAATGAACTTGTGCAAGGATCCTAGAGCTACGAAATGAGCGTAATGAAGATAGAAACGTAAGATATACTCAAGGCTTAACATTCTATATATCGAAGCTAAAAGACTATAAATAAAACCTTAATAAACGGTCTTCGAGAGCTTCGATTGAATCTTCATAACTTCCAAAACGGCGCAAGAGCTTCAACGAAGCTTTGGGCATGAATACGAGCTTTGGGAAGTGTTGAGATGTCGCTTCGAATGTTCTCGTGAATTTGGCGACGATCTCCAATACTGCGCTCACAAATTGTTAGTTCATGGATTATTTATGTTTGCTCATCATCAAAACCAAATCCGGGGAGTCCAATATTCAACATTCTCCCCCTTTTTGGTGATGACAAACCAACATAAATAATAATAAAAAATAATGATTCAAATGTAAAATACTTACTCCCCCTGCATTGATGACACGTTAATTCCAAAATGAATATATATGAATTGCATCAAGCAGACGAGTAAGATAAATAAAGAGAATCAATTTTCGAAATATCGGATTTTGAAAATCCTTATATGTATCTTAACTCCCCCTGAATCTAGCATATCAAACTAGATTTTTGGAAATTGAGTTAAATTTTCATTTGCGCTATTTATTATCATTATCTCTCCCCCTTTGGCATTATCCCAAAAATGGGGGGCATACAACGACAACAACTAGAAAATGGAAAATCAAACATCGGGAGTCGTAGACAATGACGATGGACCAAATTGACACCAAGGGAAAAATGTGGAAATCAAATCAAGGTGTGCCAAAATGTCCATTATCACAAAAAAATCAAAAATCATCAAAAATACCAAATAATTATTCATTTCTTGAATAATGAAACATACTCTCCAATATTCAATATTCTTGGTTAAATTTGTGCATGGAAAACAATTCTATACAATTATAGAATTTAAATCTATTTAACCAAGTTTTCATGCGTCGAACGACGTATTCACACATTATATGCATTTGAACGAATATTAAATGTGCACGACGAATTAAGACAAAGAGAACGACGATGTATATATATAAATGATAACATCATGAGCACATCCAAAGAGATATCCCAACGAGTACATCAAAATACAAACGACCATGGATATAAACATCAAAAGATACATCATCATCGTCAACATCAGAATACAACAAAATAACCATCAGCAACATCATCCAAAGTGTATCAAAACAACCAACACCGAAACCCTGAAAGCTCAAAAATACATCAAAACAACTCTCAAACCCCATCCAAACCCAAAATACTCTCACTAAAAAATATATCATCCGAAGTGTAGTAGAGAGTCCTCGAAACTGACAATCACGAGGAAGTGGCTGGATCTGCAGTCTCCGTGGGTCCAGTCGACGGAGTGGACTCAGGCTCTGCAGGGAGTAGAGGTGTCTCAACAGACGGGATCGTCGGGGTAGGTGTGGAAGCAACAGCAACAGGCTCAACATCAGCAGGCACATCAGGAGTGTCAGCAGGAGAGGCAGCAGGCTCAGAAGTCTGAACTACTGCAGCAGAGGTCTCTGGAGCACCGGTAGAGGTGCCAACACCAGGAGCTGAAGAAGTAGCAGCAGCAGCAGTGGCCTCATCGCCACGGGCTAAAGAAGTGACAAGCTCGTCAAGCTCCTCGTCGTCCATCTCCTCGTCCTCAGACACGGACGGATGAAGATCAATGCCCATCTGACGAGCCATACGACAAACTACCTCCTCGGTACGAGCCAAGCGAGACTCGTGCCGACGAAGTATCCGTACGACATCATCCAAAGTAGCAGGACGAGAGGGGGCACCAGCAGCAGAGGGAGTCGCCTGAGAAGCAGATGTGCTAGACCTCTGTACGTGACGAAGCGCCGCTAGAGATTTCTTCACGGCCGTCGCGTTCAGAGGAGTACCCAAGGGACGCTCATCATCAGGAAGGAGAGGGACTCGGAAATGACGGAACACAAGGGTCAACAGACAAGGGTATGGAATATGCGCAGACTTATTGGTCTTGCGTATACACTCGAAAGAGTCCATCTTATCGAGTATCACGTGAGCCCAATTAATCTCGCACCCCAAGAAAAGAGCGTAGATCAATTTCAAGAACGGCTGGGATGGAAGAGAAGATGATCCATATTTAGGTAGAAGACATGACTTCAAGATCAGGTTAAGGACCCACGCATTCGGCTTGAAAGATTTCGATGGAACCAATGAATGCGGAGGGGATAACCTGGAAGATATCTGCAAGAATTGACTGATCCAAGGAAGAAATATCATCGACCGAAATGTCCGAAGGAAGGAGACCACACGACGAGCAACCAAGAATCTCCCCCAAGATTTCTGCCGTGAGAACTATAGGAGTTCCCAAGACAGTAGTCTCAATGGAGTGGCTGGCATCGTACTGGCCTCGAACGCGATTGGCATAGAACAATTTCACAAGGCGAGGATAAGGTTTGGGATTGGCCTTGGGGTCGTATCGGAGATAATCAAGAAGACCACTATAGGACAGAAGATCAGCAATGCCGAGAAAATCAGAAAACTGAACGTAATGCTCTAACAACAGTGGACAGTGCTCTATACGGTTGTACGCTGCGAGACACTGAGGGTCATCGCGGCACAACGATATGTCTACACCGCCGACTGGCATAGGAGCTTTACCCTTAGCCTTACGGGTCTTCGAAGGAGGAGTAGGTTCCCTAGTAGGCTCATCCTCAGGGATAAATTCAGAGTCGGAATCGGGAGGAGTAGCCGGAGATTGAAGAATAGGCTTCTTGGTCTTTGATTTTCGGGGTTTGGCTGTGGCCGTCCTCAGCTTCTTAGGAGGAGGCGAAGATGGAGAGGCTTGGGTTGACTTGGCACGACGCTTAGGCTTAGGGGGATTCCTAGGGTCGGAAGGCCCTACGGTCATAGGTGAAGCCCCAGAAGAGGCGATGGGAATCCTCGTCTTAGCCATGGTCGTGGCACGACGAGTACAAGCATGCGATCACGGAGGATCAACAACCCTAAGCACACAACAAACAAACCCTAACTCACAAGCCCTAAGAGAAACAATTCGGAAACCCTAGGAGCTAGATGAGATAAAATCGAACCCTAGGGTAGGAATCGACCTAGGAGAGGGAGGGAGATACCTAGGAGGAGGAGGCGACGGCGGCGGATGGCGAGGATGGCCGGAGTCGACGAGAATTTGAAGGGGCTCGATCGGGTTTTGGGAGTTATCGGGCTTGAGCTGAGAGACAAACCGACTAAAAGTGAGTTTTAGTCGAATGAAAGTGAGTTTAAGTCGGTCTGGAAGCAAAAATACACAAATGCCCTAACCCACTTAGTCGGTCACAGTTCAAACACTGACCGACTAGATTACGATCTAGTCGGTCGGTCAATGAGCTTGAACCGACTAAGTCGAAACAGAGGCAAACAACAAATTTTAGGGCTAGATTTAGTCGGTCGCAGTATACTTACTGACCGACTAGTTTTCAATCTAGTCGGTCGGAAAGTGTACTATGACTGACTAACGAAAGAAAATGATAGGAGATGGATGAAAGCTTGATCTAGTCGGTCTGAGTTCACTTGCTGACCAACTAGATGAGCATCTAGTCGGTTGACAAATGAACTTAGACCGACTAGAAGAGTTCAAAATTTGATAATTGATTTTTCTTCACAAACCACTTGGATGAAACAACTTAACACTCTCATTAGTCATCTAAATTACCCCATAAAACGTCGAAATCTTAAATACGACTTTCAAATACGAATTCGATCATAAATTCAAATATATCACATAAAATTCCCAAAAATTCAATTAATCTAGCATGAACAAAATATCGCGAAATCGAATAGCATGCAAGATAATTGAATGAAATATGAATCCTATATCTCGGATTCACCCATAATCCCCAATTCTCGACGCAACCGCACAAAGGAGTCCTCCTTTAGGGGTTTCGTGAAAATATCGGCGATTTGCTTTTGGGTTTCAACGTACACTAAAATGATGTCCTTTTTAGCTACATGATCATCTAAAAAGTGGTGTCGGACATCTATGTGTTTTGATCGGGAATGGTGCACCGGATTCTTTGAAAGACAGATAACACTTTGGTTATCCACCATGATAGGGCTGGTATCACAGTGAATACCAAAATCCTTCAAAGTGTGTCTCATCCAAAGAACCTGGGCACAAGCGGCACCGGCGGCAATATATTCCGCCTCGGTGGTTGAAAGTGATACGGAATTTTGCTTCTTAGAAAACCAAGAGACAAGAGAATTTCCTAGAAAATGGCAAGTGCCACTAGTACTTTTCCTGTCGGATTTGCATCCCGCATAATCGGCATCACTGTATGAGACTAACTCATACGTGCTAGATTTCGGATAAAGTAATCCAAAATCTAAAGTGTAACTTAGATAACGGAAAATACGCTTTACCGCTACTAAGTGAGACTCCTTAGGTTGAGACTGGTAACGAGCACATATGCATACGGCAAACATAATATCGGGCCTACTTGCGGTAAGATAAAGCAAACTACCTATCATACCTCGATATAGACGAATGTCTACATCCTTACCGCCCGTATCCTTGTCAAGATGCGTAGTCGCGCTCATTGGAGTCTTTTTCTCGGAAGCACTTTCCATTCCAAATCGCTTAAGCAACTCCACCGTATACTTCGTTTGGTGGATGAAGATTGCATCGTTCATTTGGCGAATTTGGAGACCTAAGAAATATTTGAGTTCGCACATGTGGCTCATCTCAAATTGTTCCTTCATAACATTAGAAAACTCTTCGAAAAGAGGGAAGTTAGTAGCACCGAAAATGATATCATCAACATAAATTTGAACTAATAAAATATCATTATTCGCATGCTTAACGAAAAGTGTAGAATCGGCTTCGCCCATTTTAAAATTCAAATCCAAAAGAAAATTCTTTAGGCGATCATACCAAGCTCGAGGAGCTTGTCTCAAACCATAAAGAGCTTTCTTTAGTTTAAAAACATGATTTGGAAATTTTTCATTTATGAAGCCCGGAGGTTGAGAAACGTAAACTTCCTCAATGACATCTCCGTTTAAAAATGCACTTTTAACATCCATTTGAAATAACTTAAAATTTTTATGGCATGCATAAGACAATAAAAGTCTAATTGATTCTAATCTAGCTACCGGAGCGAAGGATTCTTCGAAATCGATACCTTCCTCTTGGCGATAGCCTTGAGCTACTAACCGAGCTTTGTTCCGGACGACGACTTGATTTTCGTCGGTTTTGTTCTTGAAGATCCACTTTGTCCCTATGACGGTGTGATTCTTCGATGGCAAAGGAACAAGCTCACATACCTCATTCGTCTCGAATTGAATGAGTTCCTCCTCCATGGCAAGGATCCAAGCACTATCTTCGCACGCTTCAACGATATTCTTTGGCTCTATCGATGAGGCAAAGGCACAATTGGCGAAGTAGTGGACTTGAGATCTCGTCTTGACACTATCATTAATATTGCCAATAACTTGCTCATGGGGATGGTCGCGAACGGTATGAATCCGCTTGGGAATACCTTGATCACTAGGCACATTCTCAACAACTTCATTAGTCGGGTTAGTCTCAATAGAATCAATTGAATCAATAGACTTAGAATTTTCAAACGAATCACATAAAACATCGATAGAATCATTATCATTTGAAATTCTAGAAGTAGTAAAATTCTCATTAAAAGAGACATGAAGTGATTCCTCGATCGTAGAGGATCTTTTGTTGTATATCCGGTAGGCTTTGCTACGTGAGGAATACCCAACAAAGTTGGCTTATTGAAATAAGATTATGATTTAAGCCATCAACTAGATAAACATCACTAATTAAGGGTTTAGAAGGGTTACCCACTTTACCAACACCGACGATGGTTCCGCTCTCGTTACCTCCAAATACGACGCGATTTCCATTTGCAATGGGAACCACTCCGGAGAGCAATTGAGCGTCACCCGTCATGTGTTTTGAACACCCGCTATCGAGTATCCAATTTCCTTTGAAACTAAATTTAAATTTGTTGCTCCTCTTCTTTTTCTTTTCCTTGAGTACCTAAAGATTGAAACTTTCATATCATGGTACCCAAGGTCATTGGGTCCTCAAAGGTTAGACCTTTGGAAGCCAAATCCAATTGGACTTTGACTTCTCCACATAATTCCTACTATGCACAACATTCGAAAAATAAGCATTCATATACATTTGTTTTTCGTCCATGCTTGTGTCCTTTGGGCTCCAAATAGTGAAAATTTTGGGAGCCATCATCCTATTGGGTGCATGCATGCGACGTTGATTTCTACGTGATGCATGACGTGGATAGGCATACGGGACATGATGGAATGGTGCATGACGAGAATTATTCATACGATGAGGTGGGTGTACATATGCATGTGTGGAAACACGTGCGTGAGGGTGTCTCACATGGTGTGCACGTGCCCGTGAACGTGTAGCATAGAAATCATCATATGTGTGAGATGGTGGAGTAGGACGTGTGTTCCTACGTGGCATGGTATTTGTGTACATATAAGCATGCCCCTTCTTTGGAGGTCCACCCAAAGTGGGTTTCTTTCCAAAAGAGGGTGTGGACGAGGTGGAAGCACCATTGGTAGATGAACTACCAATAGAGTGTTTGCTACCACTCGTAGAGTCACCGGAAGTTGGCCTAATAAAAGTAGTGGCCGCTTTGGATGGACATCCCATCGTATACCCCAAACCAATGCGGTGATTGGCCGGAAGTAAGTCACTTAGGATTTTATCCAAATGGTCCTTACCCTTATTGAATCTATTGATTCGGCCTAATGCGTTCTCATATTTCTCTTTGAGATAACGCATAGAAGTATCTAATGTGGATACTTGCGATGTGAGCACATAAACACGAGATTTAAGATTCTCGTTCTCAATACTCAAAGTCGAGTTTTGAGAGGTTAAATCCGCTATCCTATGTTCTTCCGGATCATCAATGCTAACATGTTCAAGTTTAGATTTGAGATTAACAATCTCATTTCTTAACTCTTCAACAACGGTGTCGTTGTTGGTGATGATAGTCTTAGGCGAGGTTTGAATGCTAGCTAGGTCATCTTTTACTTTAGTATATCTATTTACTAATTTAGTGTATTTAGACCATAAATGAGAGTTAGCATCCCTTAGGTCATCCATAGTTACCTCATCGCCTTCGTCGTCGCTATCATCGGAGGAGGAAGATCCTTGATCATGCTCCTCTCTTGCCATGAAGCACATGTGCGCTTGCTCCACTTTCTCATCATCCGACTCTCCGCTTGAGGAATCCTCGGAGTCGGTGAATGTTGCTCCGACAAGTCCCTTCTTGTACCCCTTTTTGTACTTCTTTGACTTGTCGAACTTCGGCGCCTTCCACTTCTCCTTTTGCTTGTTTTGAGGACAATCCGTTTTGATGTGTCCTGGCTTATTGCATTTAAAGCACAAAGGTGGAGAGGCGTTAGTAGAAGTAAACTTAGATTTTTGTTTGAAGTTACCCTTTCGGAAGAAGCGATTGAACTTCTTTGCCATGAGTGCAATGGATTCCATGTCCATTTCTTCTTCCGAGTCCTCATCATCGGTAGAGGTGGATGAAGCCGCCTTGAATGCAATCGCCTTTTTCTTAGGCGCATCTAGGTTCAAATAGGACTTCATCTTTTCTTGTAACTTCACATTGCTATCTTTGCGTACCTCGTATGACATCAAAGTACCCATTAGTTGAACTACGGTATATTTGTTCATGTCATTACCTTCCTCGATGGCGAAGGTACGTTTTTCCCAAGAAGAGGGAAGTCCTTCAATTAGCTTTGAGCACTTCTCCTTTTGAGTGTAGGACTTACCGAGGGCCTCTAACTCGTTTATTATGTCAACAAAACGAGCGTAATATTCTTTCATCTTCTCGCCCTGTTGCATATGAAACATTTCGTAATCTTGTTTACGACTACGAGTTTAGAGTCTCTTACCCTACTCGTCCCTTCATGAAGAATGAGAAGGGAGTTCCAAATTTGATATGCACTCTTACATGTGCATATCTTATTGAAGTCCTCGGGCTCCAATGCGCATTGCAAGGCGTTCGTTGCCTTGGCATTGCTTACCTCCGCGGCGACCTCCGCGGTAGTCCATTTCTCAAAGTCTTCTTCTTTGGGTTCGATGTATTCCTTCATTGTAGTCCTCCATAAGGACGCACTCCGGAGGAAGGTTTCCATCCGTCATTTCCAATACCCATAGTTGGTACCGTTGAAGAATGGAGGCCTCGTAGAGGAATGTCCTTCCATCACCGAAGATGCTCCTTCACGGTTCCTGAAGGTGTCATAGTTGGAAGGTGGAGGCACGGTCTTGTTGTCGTTGGTAGACATAGCTGAGTATCTGGCTCTGATACCAAATGTAATGCCCTACTGGTGGGACCGAAAATGTGCTATCTCTCAAGTGCAAGAGTCCGTACAAGTAGTAAAATCTGGGAGTCCAGATGTCGAATCCACGGGAAGAAATCTGTTGCAACCACAATTCAAATCAAATAGAAATCTATCG
>CM061132.1:142187542-142208077 GCA_030789695.1 Scilla litardierei | reverse complement strand
CGAGGTGATCAAAATAGAGTACTGTCAATTGTCCTCCCTGTGTTCGATACCCACTCGCCACTACGCTGTGCGCTTGCGGTAAGACTACTGTCGTTTTCCGGGTGTATATCCGGGTGCGCTCAAGTTTTTGGCACCGTTGCCGGGGAGGCGACAGTATTTTATTTTCTTTACTTAGTTATTTATTTTTATTTTTATTATTTTTACCTTTTTATTTCTCTATCGAGCTAACAATTCCATCAAGACTCTCTTTTCTGTGCATGTACACGAGATCGAAGGCACATCAAGAAGATATATTATTTGATCCCGAGATCGAGCGTATGGCAAGGAGGTTTAGAGCCGAGAGGAGACTTGCTATAGAGGAAGATCATATGACCGCTCTGGAGACACCAGAGGAGTTAGCGGCACGCATGGCTAGGCTTGTCTCTATCCGAGATAGGCTACGGCCTAAGACCACTTCTACTACCTCGTCTATTGTGATGTCGGAGTTGGCGGCAGACAAGAACTTCGAGCTTAAAACGGGACTTGTGGTGTTGATGCAACAAGACCCATTACAGGGGAACATCCAAGAAAACCCACACTACCATTTACAGTTGTTCTTGTCTAAATGTGCTACTTTTCATATACCCGGCGTACCGGCCGACGCTATTCGACTGCGCCTCTTTCCATTTACTCTCCGAGACAAAGCATTGTATTGGTTGAGGACGCAAGCTGAGGGGATCTTTACTACATGGGATGAGTTGGCGAGCGCATTTGTGAACAAATTCTACCCACCATCCAAGACTGTCAAGATAAGAAGCGCGCTCATGTCCTTCGAGCAAGGACCTCAGGAAACTCTATTTGAGGCATGAGAGCGTTTCAAAGATCTCAAACACCAATGCCCTCATCATAGTATTGAAGTATGGGAGCTTGTGCATAGCTTTTACAACGGATTGCAACCGGGCACCAAACAAATAATAGATGCAACCGCCAATGGAGCTATTTTGTCAAAGACACCAGATGATGCTACGGTCCTTCTTGAGGAGATGGCCTCAAATAACCAACAATGGGGCGACGAGAGGGGACATTCTTCTTCATCCTTGAAGCCGACAAGTATTTATGAGGCAAAGGCCGTAGCGAAGCTCTCTGCAAAGTTTGATTCTCTACACAAGGTCGTGGAGAGATTGGAGAAGTTGATAAGTGAACCCATGGAGCCCCCACCGTTCCTACACCGGGAGGAAGCATGAGCGATTGGCAAGACCAAGCTCATGTTATGTTTGTTGGAGGGGAGCAAGGAGAAGGGGCTACAGAGCAAGTTCAATATGTGGCGGGAAGCACCGGATATTGGACAAACCCGGCTACGAGAAATCACCCGGGATTTTCATCTGCTAATAATGATGGAGCCTTGAATCCACCACCGCAACAACTGCAAGCCCGACCTCCACAACAACCGCAATATCAACCAAGGGGGCCCCAACAACAAAACTTCCCACCAAGACAACAAGCGGGGCCATATAGACCTACGGGGTACAACCAAGGATAGAGGGCACCTAATCCACCACAGGCACCACCAAGGTCGGAACATGAAGCGAGGGTTGAAGAATTCATGGCAGAACAAAAGAAGATAAATGCTAGATTGACAGACCAACAAGACTCCCTCAACACCATCGTGGCACAATTATCGGAGTAACTAGCATTGCTCAATAAGAACACTCAATAATTGTCGGTTCAACCGGAACAAAACCCACGGAGCAATACCGGCCACATCAATGCGGTGGTGGCGGTAACTACTAGGGGCAGGAAGGACACTACCCCCGCCATGATTCAAACCGAGGAGCCGAGGGAAGAAATTTTGGATGACAAGGAGCCGGTCAATGAAGAGGAGGGCCCAGAAGAGCCAAAAGACGGTGAAAAATCTGAAATTGATAAGCCACAAAAGGAGCGCACTTACATGCCATCGATACCCTTCCCACAACGGTTGGCAAGGGCAAGGATTGAGAAGCGGCTCACCAAATTTCTGGAGTACTTGCGAGGAGTGAGCCTAAATATCCCTTTCTTGGACGCTATCGTAGAAATCCTGTCTTATGCTAAGTTCATAAAAGACTTGATTGCGGGAAAGAAGCGAAAGGAGAAGATAATGCTCGCCGAGCAAGGTACATGGTTTACCCGGAAAGAGAAGGAGCCTACAAAACTTAAAGATCTGGGAAGTTTTCGCATTCCTTGCACGCTTGAAGGAGCACCGCTACAAAAAGCCTTGGTAGATTTGGGAGCAAGCGTGAGCCTAATGCCCCTAACAATGTTTAAGAAATTGAATACGGGGACCGACCTAAAGCCGACGGACATGAGAATACAACTCGCGGACGGTCGAGTCACTAGGCCGGTGGAAATTGCAGAGAACATACCGCTCCAAGTATCGGGAGGAATTTGCTTGCCGTGCGACTTCGTAGTAATGGATATCAAGGAGGAGAGCAATACATCACTGATTCTTGGATGCCCCTTCTTGGCCACCGCCGGCGTGATAGTTGACGTGAGAGAGGGTACCTTGTCTTTGAACGTCGGAAACATTGAAGTTGAGCTCCACATTCCTAAGGCGATGAAGCATATGCCTTGGCAAGAGGACGTCGATTATGTGGACCTCCTCGACGAGGTCATTGGCGACGCCATGCCATTCGCCATTGGGGCTAAGCACGACGACGGCCTTGAAGAATGCCAATCTTCTAAAGAAGGCAAGATGATGGAAGACCCGTCGGATCCTTCTATAGACGATGACAAAGATGACGCTGATGTCGTAAAGATTAGAGAGTTATGTAAGCTCTCTTCGGCAAAGAATATGAAGAAATCCCCACCGGACATGAAATTATCGCCGTCGGCAAAGAAAAAGGACGGTAAAAGCTCAAGCTTGGGGACTCATCTCCCATTACCACCCATGATGAAGAGGAACCAAGGAACGCCTATGAACATCAACAACAAATCCAAGTGGGCTTCCCAGAAAGTTTGACGCGTGCATCTCACATACGCCAAATATCGAGCATTAAACGAGCATCTTAAGGGGTCGAGCTCAAGACCTTAAACGAGTGCTTGTCGGGAGGCAACCCGATGGTTAGTTGAATTTTTCATTTTGTTTTTTTTATATCTTTGTTAGTGCTTAGAGTCAAGAGTCGATGAAAATCCTGACTATGGGCTCTATTTTTCATGACAGGAGATGGAGAACAAGGAACCATTCGAATGGAGGACGACCATGGCAACGGAGAGCGCTCCAGGAATGCGCTCAGGCCTAAGGAGAAGGAAGAAACTGACGGGGAGAAGAAAAATAGAAAGTGGAGCAAAAACAGAGGGTCGGAGCTGAAATTTGCAGCTCACTCGGCCAAGTGACTTGTCATTCGACCGAGTGAAGACCCTACTCGGTCGAGTAGGGTACTGATCAGGGAAGATTCTGAAAACCACTCTTTGTATTTTACATGCCACTCGGTCGAGTGACTTAGTCACTTGACCGAGTGAATCAGAACTTTCAGCACTTGAAAAGCTCTGAGTGGCCATGCCACTCGGCCGAGTGACCTTTGTCCACTCGCCTGAGTGACCTTTGTCCACTCGCCCGAGTGGTAAGATGTACTCGCCCGAGTCGCTACTTTTGCGAAAAAATTTCGAAAAGATTTTAACTAAGCCACTCGGCCGAGTATACGCGTCACTCAGCCGAGTGACTAACCCTATATATTCAAAATCACGGGCTCATTTCCCAACAATCCCAAATTCAGCCCGAGCTTTTCGCCTTCCCCCGCGATCGCCCGAATCGAATCCCACCCTCGCCCGAACCGTACGGATCCTGTGCCCGATTCACCGCCCCGCACCGACCACCGTCGCCGACCCCACGTCGCCGGCACCGCCCATTCCGCCGCCGTTCGTCGGCCAATTCAGCCAATTTCACCCCTTTTCTCCATTTCTCCATTTCGTATGCCCAACTCAACCCCAAATCCAAATTAATCTCTATTTATATCTATTACTCCTGATCTTACCCCCATACTTATTGATTTTCATTGCTGATTTGTGAATTTGTATTTCAGGCTAGCTTGGGGGAGATATATGAGCAGATTTGGAGCTTCTCGGAGGAGGCGATCCTTCGCACACATCCACCGCTTGCACTCGCGTCATGTTCGGGTACACTCGTTCCTTATTTATAGCACTTGCATTTGGGTGGACATGGCACTCGGCTCTCATGTCGCCACGCACTAGGTCACGCACGCGGGCACCCGCTTCCAAGCGGAAGAGGACCGACGATCCTGGCTACTTTTCCGCTATGGCGGACTCCCCTCCACCTAGCCTATCACCACCGTCACAGCCCATCCCCGCTTTCGACACGATGGGGATTACGTTCAGAGATGACGCACATCGCGCCAGATTTGAGCGTATCTCCCATCGTTCGATCGTACCCTCTAGGTTTACGCACCTTGGAGATTTCAAGCGCCTAGGGGTACTTGAGGGCCTACTCCAGTTGTATGACAACATGGGGTGGCGTGACTTTTTATCGGTATCGGCGGACACCTACATCCGTCCGACACTAGAGGTTCTGAGTTCTATTGCTAGGACTCCTGGGGGTTGCCCATTTCACTGATGGATCGTGAGTGCGAGATCACTCTCGACATGCTCCGAGCCTACTTTCAGTGGCCCCCAGTCCCGGACCCAGACCGAGCCTATCGTCCCATGCACATCCCCCCGCCGTCATTTGATGCCCATGCCTTCTGGACACGTATCAATAGATCGCCCCTCACTTTTGACCCTAGCCGGGCCAAGGCCTCTGCTATCTTCCACCCATGCCTTCGCATTGCACAGCGCCTTATGGCGACCACTTTCTTAGCGAGGTATGAGCCGGGGACGATGTCGACCCCTGAGCTTTACATGCTCTACGGGATGACTCGAGCGCGAGCCTTTGAGAGAGGTGGAGACGTCTTACTCCCTGCAGTTCAGATTGACATTGTTAGTTGGTACTTGGACCGCATCGTTATTTCTGTCGACCCTAGGATGCCTATCTGTTGCGACGGTCTGATTACCCTTCTAGCTCCCATATGCGGAGTGGACCTTCCAGCTGGTTTGTTGCGACCCCGGACCCCACTTCCCTTTCCATAGACATTATGGCCTACATGAGGATGATGCGTCCTCATGGTCAGCTCCACTGGGTATGGCTGCACGGTCCTTTTGGTGCGGATTACATGGTTCTCTCGAGCCCTGCTCGGACTCATATTGGACCCGCAGGAGGGGAGTGGATTCCAGCGATGGACGTTCTCATCCCTGCTGTGTACGTGCTAGAGCCTGAGGGTGCTCAGCAAGAGCCCCTCCTTCCACCTCTGGACCTGGAGATCCCTCAGCCTGCACCTGATTTGTCTGCACCTCCCGACACCTATGTCCACACTTCTGTCAGTGTCGGGGGCACACTTGCTAAGTACACCACCACCACCACCACTTCTGTGCCGATGTCCATCGACCCTATTTCTGCTGCGAGTCCTGAGCATCCCACCACCATTCTTGAGAGTGACAAGCCCTCTTTTGCTTTCGTAGTGGAGACCCAATCCACTTTCTTATTCTCGACCCCAGGGGAGTCATTTTCTTCACACTCCACGGCCTCCCCAGTCGTCGACCTTACCATCTCCACTACAGCTGTCTTCTCTGAGAGTGTCGTGACTTCTGTCTCCATTTCTGTGTCATCGACCTCTCTGACCTCTTCGCCCACTGTCACCATTTCAGTCTATGCTACTGCTCCCTCTTCCTCGACCATTCCTGTGTCTCAGCCTCCCACAGAGGCTGAGCGAGTCCTAGTGAGCACAGCACCACAGCACCACCCTATAGTTGCGCCAGTTGTTTACGGTAGCCGTGCGAGGCAGCCCCGTTCCTCACCTATTCGACCCTCTGCTCCACCTTCCCCCGACACCCTAGTTCAGCACCTGCATGCCCTAGAGGGGGCCGTTAATGGACTCAAAGGAGATTTCTGGGCTCTCTCTGCTACCGTCAGTGCTGTACAGTCTCGCATCGCTTTACTTCCTGGTATTCAGGCTAGCCTGAACCAGATTCTTGCGCAACTGTCACAGCCGTCACCTGCCACTACCCGTACCCCTACCCAGCAGGCACCCCCACCACCTCCTCCTCCACAGGACGGTGCTGGTGCTCCACCACCCACTTAGGCACACACTGGATGCCTCTCATACTTTTGCTGCTGATATGCTTGATATCATTCTGTCTGCTGATTTTGCACCCCTCCTCTACACACATTTTGTTCACTTTTTGCTCATATTTGTCTATATCATATTGGGAGAGAGGAGGTATATTTATGGGACACTTATATTGCATGATCTTGATCTCTGCATGCATCACTTGCATATCCATGTCATTTTCTTTTATTTTCATCATTCATACATGTAGAGGAATATGCCCTCAGATCATTTGTATTTGATGCAAATGAAAATTTAAGCCTAGATAGGGACTAATTTGCATATGATGCAAAAGAGATTAAATGTGTCTTAAATTGTTTAAGACTATATTTAATTAAATAAACGTGTTGAAAAGATTACCTAGATGACGGGATCGTCCCGCTCTAAACGCAGGTTCAAACCGCGTCAAAAACGGAGTCCAAATGCACAAGTTATAGCCAAAACAAGTCAGCCCAAACTGTTGGGCTGAAACCAGCGAAATTGGAGGCCCACCAAGCCCGAATTTTCTGGTTAGGGTTTTTTGAAACCTGGGATTTTCTTAACGGCTACGTTTCTAAGAGAAGCATGACTTTTGGCTAACTTTGGACAATTGTTTGAAGGGTCAAACGGACTCGGATTGACGAGCCGTTTTTTCCTACACGTTCACCGTTGAACCCTCTTCGATTTAGTAGGTTGTACCAACATTGAAGCTCAACGGTGAGGGAGTTAAAATTCGAGGAAGTTTGCCCTTTGTGAAAGGCAAACTAACTTGATTTAATTAATCCCAAATTAATATTCCCACCTCGGTTGTGGAGAAAAGGGGAGAGTCAGCCGCCTCTATAAATAGAGGCCCTCCCCCTTCCTCATAACTCGTCCCAAGCTCTAGATCTGAGCGGCTCTCGTAAATGTTGGAGCACGCTCGGATCTAAGCTAAATTAATATTTCTACTCTCCCTATAAATTTCTGCCTTGCTCCTGAGGGCTCTAGCAAAGCCGCAAAGGAGTTCGGAATCAGATCCGAAATCTAGGCGGAGGTTTCACTCGCGTGAAACTTTCTTCAGCGCGTGGTTGGCTCGGCGACCCGGGGATTGATCGCCTCGGGATGCGGAGCGGTTCGAGGAGCAGTTCGGGGAGCGGTTCGAGGAGCGGCTCGGCGTGGGACGGGAGCGGCTCGGAAGACGGTGCGGAACATCTCGCCTGCTCCAGGGCTGAGATTTCGGGTATGTGTTTAATTAAGCATTAGTTTAATTTAATCGCAGTAGGCTAGATCCTTCTTGGGATGGTCAGACCCATCCCAAGCCGGCATAGATCTTGGATTAGGGTCTTGGACCTTAGGGTTAAATGTTAATTAGATTAACATGTTTATTTTTCCGCTGCTATTTCTGTCTATGTCCCGTCCGACTTAGGACGGGCATAGAGTTTTTGTGCCCTAAGGGTCCCAGAATTCCCTACAGTGGTATCAGAGCTTGTTGAGCTTGAGTACGGGTTCTCGGGTTATGAGCTGACCCGAAGTAATCGCTCTTACCGTACCAAGTCCCGATAAGATGGTGATCTTATAATGGGTTGGGCATTGTTGAAAGGCATGCCGTAAAACAATTTTCTGAGGTATCTTGTGACGGGTCTAGGGTGCCATGGATGATGGGCCTTAACAGCGTCGCAATGATATCTGAGTGATACCCTACAGTGGCATCAGAGCTTGTTGAGCTTGAGTACGGGTTCTCAGGTTATGAGCCGACCCGAAGTAATCGCTCTTACCGTACCAAGTCCCGATAAGATGGTGGTCTTATAATGGGTTGGGCATTGTCGAGAGGCATGCCGTAAAACAAGTTTCTGAGGTATCTTGTGACGGGTCTAGGGTGCCATGGATGATGGGCCTTAACAGCGTCGCAATGATATCAGAGTGATAACCAACAGTGGTATCGGAGCGTAGGTCTGCGTAACGATCTAGCCTGCGATTTCTATTAAACTATGAAATGCTTTTAAATGCTTTTAAAAATGTTTTTTTAAAGTTATGAGATAATTTTCAAAAATGTTTTAGATGTTCAAATATTATATTTGATAAATTTTGAACATGGAAATGTTTAAATGACGTTTTAAAATTTATGTGATAATTTTTAAAACTAAATTTAAATTTTTTAAAATTTATGTGATAAGTTTAAAGTGCCTAAAATTTTATATGATAAATTTTTTAAGCATGAAAGTTTTTTAAAATGATGTTTTAATTTTATGAGATATTTTAAAACTGATTTTAAAGGTTAAAATTTTTATGCGATAAATTTTTAAAAAGGTAGCATGCAAATTTGTGATTTTAAAAACAATTTTTTATGAGATAAAAATAAAATATTTTTAAAATCATATTTTAAATTTAAATGTTAAATTTATGTTTGCTTGCTAAAATTGTTTATGTGATAGACATTGTTCTATTTAAAATTGTTAAATAGTTGTACACCTTTTATGCGATAAATTAGTGTAACTTTATGGCTAGTTCATCTTGTCCCTTATTTGATAACACAAGACAACCTTTTAGGTTAGCCATTAAGAAATGATTAAAATTTATTACTTGAATTTTAATGACATGCTATGTTTTAATAAAACATTAACAATGCTTCAAGACCTAATTCCTGATTAGGGTAGTCCTTTTAATGAAAATTTTAATTCTAATTGTTATTATTAATTCTCATTAAAGGACTTCGCTTTTTGGCGTAGGTTAATAAATTTATTAAAATCCTAATAACGATTAGGATAGCACGTGAATCTTATAGTAGATAAGGATTTAATAAAAGTTATTAAACAAATCCTAAAATTTTGAAATTGAGGATGCAACTAGTTGATAGGATTAATTAGTTGTTAATAAAAGCTGTTTAGTCTATGGCACACATACAAAAATGACAAGCTTCATTCAATGGACCATGATCCAGTCAATGTGCTTGGCTAAGAGTTCTGGATCACCCTTTAAGGTATAGTGATCCTGGCTTAGTCAATTCCCTGGCTGTGTTCCGCTGGACCGCAATGTCGCGAATCATGATTGTATGACACCCTGGACTATATCTAGTCAATGCGTTATAAATCTTATTAAAGATTAATCTGTATCCCTCCTTGATTTTGGAGCTTGGTAACTCAAAGAAGACAATTATAGTTGTTGAGTCTCCTCAAGCTATGACATGTTTATCTTTAAGGAACAAATTCCAACATACATGTGATGTAGTCTAGACTTGACCCAAATCGATACGTCGGGTCTCCTCGAGCATCGATCTAAGTCAAATCTGGACACAAAATCAAGGGTCTGACTAGACCAGTCATTATGATTTGTTGAGTCTCCTCAAGATCATAAGTGACTGTAGGTAAAAAACGATAGGGAGTCACATGTGATGTGATTGACTAAGAGTTAGTCTACCAATCATGGAACCAATCAACTTGTTGAGTCTCCTCAAGGTTGTGAGGTTCAGGATGATTGGATCCCTCTTTCACTAAATTTTAAATATTTTAATTCGATTAAATCGTTCGTTATTAAGCTTTGAAACGATCGTAAAAATAGTGGGAGGATATAGATAGATGAATGCCAATCTACCTATATTTAATATTGAACATATGCTAAACTAGGGCAAGACTATGTTTACCGAAGGAATCGAAATATAATATTTTAATGGAATAAGTTAACTGGTCAAATAGGTTGATTAATTGAATATCAAGCTAAATTCTAATTGATAGAATCAAAACTATATTCTCGTTGGCATTAAAATGACCTTCTAAAGAACAGAATTAAGAAATATGATTTCATTAAATTTTGGGTCCAACAAATAAATTCACGCTACATGTCACTCGTCTCTATATGAGACAGCTTGAACATATATGATATTCGAAGTATGTTTCTCCCTACAACTTGTCGAGCTACCCTCAAGGTTGTATAGACAAACAAATTCTGATCCGCAAAGTTCGAGAATTCGATCAAATTATTTGAGTCGAATACGAGTGCATGAGCGGTGCAAGGCTATGTATTCCAACCGGACCTTGAGACAAGCAACTTCTTGAGCTACATTCAAGATTGCAACTCTCAAGCGTTTGGATACATGAGATGCTTGCATAGCTATTTATTTATTTTGGGCTAATTAATATCTAAATGTGATTTAGAAAAGGAAGAAGGCACTCTGGCAAGTCAATTGAGAAAGTTAGTTTAATTTATCATTAGTAAAGGCATAAGGAGGAGGAAATGAAAATGTGACATATTTTGATGTCACGATTTCATAATTATTGTTATACAAAAGGTTAACACATTTTGACGAATGTCGTCACATTGCTTCTGAAGCAATGAGTAAAATGTATAATGATAATATATATATATATATATATATATATATATATATATATATTAAATGTTAATATATAAATACACAAGATAGTAGAAAACTTAAATGACAAAATAGACTAGGCCGTATCGAGAGACTAAGCTTCACAAGTCACATAAAGAGGGGTCTGACCTCTCGTATTATGAAGTTTGCGGACACTTGTGAATCTTACCCTCTTAGATATAATGGCCGAAACCCATCTGTAAGACAGTGGGAGAATGAGTTGTCGAACTCAGTCTAGTACATACTGATGTACTCGAGTCTAGATTAACCAAAATAAGTTATTCGTATATTTTATTAAGACACGTGTTCTTGATGAAACACAAGTCTGATAAAATAAAGAACGAAATGACTAAAGTATTTAAACTGATTCGATTAGATCGAATGGTCGAATACTTGGCTACATAAAATCTTGCGTAATTAAAAGAAAATGTGATTTTCTCTCAGGTCAAGTCTGTTAACACATCCGTGTGTTAAAAATATGAATCACACTGAGTTAGACTTGGTGCGATCCATAGCAAGTGACTCTGAGTTAAGTCCTCCCTCTGGGTTAAGTCCCGGATAGTAATGCCTAGTTTTTGATAATGTTCTATGATGACATTATCAATAAGATATTCATTAAATCAATCATTATGAAGTTGTATAATTACTCGAATTTCGTGAGATGAAGAGTCGAGTTAAACATCATAACTGATGATGACTCAGTCAACTTCTAGGATAAAATTCGGAGTAGTAACTCCGATTTAAAACTTGATGCAACCAGAATAAGTCCGTGTGCGTAAATAAATTTTGGAATTTAGTTTACGTGCCCAAGGAAAATGTTTCCTCACTTACTGCAAGTAAATCTTTAAGTTGAAAGATTGATGCAGAAAAGAAAATAGTGAAGTACAATCATATTGGTCGAGAACGGTTTTTCCATAGTAATTCCTAAAAACGGATTATTATGAAACCGTTTTCACCAGCAGATGTGTACAGATCTACTCGGACCAAGCTCGATGTAAACGCTCAAGTTGACCATGAAAATTTGAGCATTCACTTATAAGTTCGTTTTTCTAAATATGATTTAGACGAACCAACTTATATGAATTGGCCAGAAAGTTTTCAAGGTCAGTGGGAGCATATAAATTACATGCGAGGCATCAAAGAGATGGAACATATATTTTTGACGAAGTGATCAAAAGAGTTTGATACTTTGTCAGAAATAGATATGAGCAAATTGAAATGACCAATAACTAATCATCGTAAGGTACGATGAACTGGATAATATCCAAGTAAATAAAAATATTATGGATTCCGACAGACCAAATGAATTATTTGAATGAGATTTAAATGGTTGGTCTAATATGAACATAGAAACCCCTTAAGTCTATAGTGTAGACAGTTTTAGCAGATCCACTCACGAATGCTCTACCACATGAAGTCGGGAAAACTTATGTGTAAAAACGGTATTAGATACCGAGATAAATGGGCCTGAGTGCAAGTGGGAGATGTTGAGAGAAGATACCTTCGAGGCAATCTATCTCTGTGTGTGAATAGCACAAACGTCTTGTTCGAAATAACAGTAAGCTGTTTGGTAATAATTTATCTAAGTTAAATTATAATGTTATTAACATAAGATATTAACTTAGGTAAAGTCCTGAGACTTTATGCGAGTTCAAACAGGTATCGAGATGAGTATCTCGATCATGGAGAAATGTTTGACCGTCTGTAGCATAAGTCTAAAAGGTTTCGTGGTCGTAGATGTTTTGAGACAAGGATATCGAAACATCGGATAGACCATTGTGTCTTAGTCTTCACTGTTTAGCGGTGGCGATGATCTCATGATCGCTTGACTTGGCGAAGTCAAAGACGAGACACAGGTTCTCATTAGAGAATGAGTTCACTGAACGATCCACAAGAGTTATCATATGGTTATATTGACCAATCTGTCAATGATGACTCTGAGTGATGATAGGATAGTTGGTCTTTTGACTTAAGGTCATTTTGACGAACATGTGCGTGAACGGTGCCACTTAGATCAAATGACCTAGCTTCGAGGCAAGGCCTGTCGAAAGGTCTTTGATTGGGTGACACTTGAAGCGTATGAGGAGAGTAATGACCAAGAGAGGATTCGTCTCTCCCGGTCAATGGGAGTTAGTGTCGTACGGTTAGTTCGGTCTTTAGTAAAAACTCTGGCCAGAGTATGTTAGAAGAAGTCCAATATTTTTGACTAAAAGATCGATAGAAACTAACCGGACTCAAGTTATTGGGGTTGACAGTTTGACCGTACCCTAGACTTGATCTATACGACATAGTTTAGACGAAGAGACTATAACTGCGGAATTCATCACGGAAACAGTCAGGGTGGTCCCGACAATACTCATGTCAATGAGTCAACCACATAATGATGATTTCTGAAGCAGGGACGACAACCACTGCTCGTGGTCACTGCCATATAGGGCTTCGAGCCCAACCTGTTGTAAGGGTCATGCTGTAGGGTCTCACACAGAGTGCGATCTTCGTCTAGTAATAGGTAGAAATTAGTTAGGGAGAATAATTTGCATTTGATGCAAGGGATAAAATATTGCAAAAGACGTTTGTAATAATCTCCTGCATTCGTGATAAATGATCCTGAGTGCAAATGGGGGATGTAGAGGAATATGCCCTCAGATCATTTGTATTTGATGCAAATGAAAATTTAAGCCTAGATAGAGACTAATTTGCATATGATGCAAAAGAGATTAAATGTGTTTTAAATTGTTTAAGACTATATTTAATTAAATAAACGTGTTGAAAAGGTTACCTAGATGACGGGATCGTCCCGCTCTAAACGTAGGTTCAAACCGCGTCAAAAACGGAGTCCAAATGCACAAGTTATAGCCAAAAAAAGTCAGCCCAAACTGTTGGGCTGAAACCAGCGAAATTGGAGGCCCACGAAGCCCGAATTTTTTGGTTAGGGTTTTTTGAAACCTGGGATTTTCTTGACGGCTACGTTTCTAAGAGAAGCATGACTTTTGGCTAACTTTGGACAATTGTTTGAAGGGTCAAACGGACTCGGATTGACGAGCCGTTTTTTCCTACACGTTCACCGTTGAACCCTCTTCGATTTAGTATGTTGTACCAACATTGAAGCACAATGGTGAGGGAGTTAAAATTCGAGAAAGTTTGCCCTTTGTGAAAGGCAAACTAACTTGATTTAATTAATCCCAAATTAATAGTCCCACCTCGGTTGTGGAGAAAAGGGGAGAGTCAGCCGCCTCTATAAATAGAGGCCCTCCCCCTTCCTCATAACTCGTCCCAAGCTCTAGATCTGAGCGGCTCTCGTAAATGTTGGAGCACGCTCGGATCTAAGCTAAATTAATATTTCTCCTCTCCCTATAAATTTCTGTCTTGCTCCTGAGGGCTCTAGCAAAGCCACAGAGGAGTTCGGATTCAGATCCGAAATCTAGGCGGAGGTTTCACTCACGTGAAACTTTCTTCAGTGCGTGGTTGGCTCGGTGACACGGGGATTGATCGCCTCGGGATGCGGAGCAGTTCGAGGAGCGGTTCGGGGAGCGGTTCGAGGAGCGGCTCGGCGTGGGACGGGAGCGGCTCGGAAGACGGTGCGGAACATCTCGCCTGCTCCAGGGCTGAGATTCCGGGTATGTGTTTAATTAAGCATTAGTTTAATTTAATCGCAGTAGGCTAGATCCTTCTTGGGATGGTCAGACCCATCCCAAGTCGGCATAGATCTTGGATTAGGGTCTTAGACCTTAGGGTTAAATGTTAATTAGATTAACATGTTTATTTTTCCGCTGCTATTTCTGTCTATGTCCCGTCCGACTTAGGACGGGCATAGAGTTTTTGTGCCCTAAGGGTCCCAGAATTTCCTACAGTGGTATCAGAGCTTGTTGAGCTTGAGTACGGGTTCTCGGGTTATGAGCTGACCCGAAGTAATCGCTCTTACCGTACCAAGTCCCGATAAGATGGTGATCTTATAATGGGTTGGGCATTGTCGAGAGGCATGCCGTAAAACAATTTTCTGAGGTATCTTGTGACGGGTCTAGGGTGCCATGGATGATGGGCCTTAACAGCGTCGCAATGATATCAGAGTGATACCCTACAATATATCCTCACCCACCCCATCCATTTTTTATTTTCTCCGTGTGATACACTTTGCTCATTGAGGACACTGTGTCGTTTAGCTTGGGGGAGTGAGTGTCTCACGCACTTTTCATTTTCTTCATTTTCGCTTTTATTTTTCCACCTTTCTTTATTTTACACTTGTTTTCACCCACCTTTTCATTTTATTTTCCATACATCACGTTTTCTTACTTCTTGTATGTGCTGCATATGTATATTAGTTCTTATTTTTCTTTTATCCTTATTTCCTTTAGCCCTTTTTGATAGAGATGAATTTTTTGTGACGACGACGTGATATTAGCTTATCTCTATATGCATATTATCTTGTCATGACATCGTCTTTATTTTAGATATCATATGCCATGCTTGCCATGCATTCGAGATAGTATCCCGCACCTTCATGTATGAATGTGAATGAAATTCTACTATTAGCTGAGTCTGATGATTTATATTGTACGCTTTTCATAGAAAACACACCAAGCTTCACGCATTGATTGCCTATATTTGGAGTATTGCTTTGTTATCTGATATCACTTCTTATTGCATGAAAATTGTACGCTTCACTTTAAGGTTGATTAAATGTATGCCATGTTGATATAACTGGATTAGTTTACTTTCTAAAATCCAACTGAGTAGATTACATTACTCTGATGAAAGTTGTCATGCACATTCCAAAGAGTGAACTGAGTGTTACATATTTTTCCTTCTCCACATATCTTAAGCATTATTTCTATACTTAAAATCATTAGTGAATCTCCCTTTAGCGAATCTTATATTGGCATATCTCCCTTGCTATAAAAGTCCATGCTCCATTACCCCAAAATCAAAAAGAAAAAAATACATGTATATCTCTATATCTTTTGATTTGGGATCCCTATTGTATATATTAATTGAAAAAAAGAAAAAAAGAGAAAAAGAGAAAAAAGAAAAAAAAGTGAGCAAAAGAAAAAAAGAAGAGAGAGAGAAAAGAAGTTCATACACGATCCCATTTCATTTCTTCCTCTCTTTCTTCCCTCTTTTATTTTTCCTTTTTTGAGCTTCAAAAATGGGGAAAAGTCTTATTGTTTTATCTGATGCCACCCCGCTTATAGATAAGCTTGGGGAGAGGATCTAATGATGTGTGAGAGAGTGACTACTTGTCTGTGCATGACAATCTAAGCTAGGTAATTTTCTATACTCGGGGAGATTTCTAAAAAGTATTACGAAACCCAGGAACTGAGATTTGGCATGCATTTCATGAAAACCACACATTTCTATTCTTATTCCTTCGTATTGTGTGATCCCTCTTATACTCCAAATAGAAAGCGATCAATTAAAAGTGTGTGGTCTATGATTATGTATATTACTTTAGATGCTTCAGACGATGCTAATTCTAGAATGATTTCATATTTCATATTGTTTTGATATTCTTGGGTTTCTATATCGAATGCATCCCTATATGATCATGATATCGAGATAAAAATCTTTGGCATGATTTTATTCACCGTATGCTATTTGAGTAAGCAAGTCCACGTCCTGAGAAAATGATCTAGCACCTCTCTCTTCATTTTCTTTCCATTCTTTTTCCTTTTTCCTTATTTTTACCCGTCGGGTTCGCTTTTTACTCATCTTCCTCGAGGAGGAGTAAGAGGTAAGCTTGGGGGATTTTGATCGCTCCTTATTTTACACCTTTTTTCTGCATGTTTTCATATCATTTCGATCGCCCATATTGCGTTTTCCATGATTATTCGACGATATTGTGTTGCTTTTCACTATTTCTTATTTTTGTCATATTTCAGGAGATATTGAGCAATTTGGAGCAAAAATGAGATCAATAGACTTTTGCGCATACCGGAGCGTCACCCACAGCTTATTTGAGGAGTTAGCAGCGCCAGAGGATGAGCGGAAAAGGAAGAAATTCGATAGAATCGACGAGGAGGCGAGGAGGAGAAGAAAAGAGCCCAGAAGCATCTTACTCGGCCGAACAGAGAGTTCACTCGGCCGAGTGACGAGCTGCGTTCGGCCGAGTGAAACGGATACGTGCTGTTGATTTTCCAAAGTTCACTCGGCCGAGCAAGAAAGTCCACTCGACCGAATGAGAAGACCACTCGCCCGAGTGGTACATGGATTTTCTTCCGAGAAGTAGCCAAGTTACTGAAAATTTTGAGAAGCCCACTCGGCTGAGCAGGATTGTTCACTCAGCCGAGTGAAGAAGCCTACTCGCCTGAGTCTGTCAGAGCGACAGACCCCCGATTTTTCCAGATTCTCTGTTTTATTATTGGGTCTGTCACTCGGCCGAGTGACATTGTCACTCGGCCGAGTGACGTAGTTTGACTGCTACGCAAATTGGGTTTTCTGGGCTGCGCAGGGGCAATTCTCTCAGGATTTTTTGGACGATTTTGGCTTGTATTTAAACCTAGTTTTATCCATAGTTTTAGGAGAGACTTGAATTATTTTTTGACGGCTATTCCTTTTGTAAATCTTAGCTGGAGATCGTATACGGACAATTTTGGTTTGTTCTTTCTTGCTAAAACTCTTATTTTTATGAATTGCTTTCTCTCTACGATGAATTGTGCTTTGATCTATTGCTTTATTTCTGCGATTTCCATGATGAATTGTGAGTAGTTCCATCGTTCTAGGGCATGGAGATGAGCCCTAAGGACCCGATCTTTGAATTGTGATGAATGAATTGAATCGTTGCTAAGATTGAAGAAAGTTTATGTTGTGATTGATTTATTGCGAGTAGCTAGGAATTTTCATCGATTGGGATTTGCAAGAGATTGGATCCCAATTGATGGGAAGGCCTAGATATTCGACTTAGGTTTATAATTGAGATTCTCTAGATTTGGTTTGCAAGAGATTGGGCCAAAGCTAGGATTTTTATTATAAATCTATACTAATATTCGTTTGTAAGAGATTGGATGAATACGAACTATCATAACCTAGATCGTAGCTCGAGTTTGTACGAGAGTGGGCTCGAGATGCGATTGGACGATGATGTCGATCTTCACGCTAGTGGCTTAGGTTAGGGTTTGCACGAGAGTGGGCTCTAATCTAGGTTGCTATAGACCGGCAATAGCACGAGAGCATGAGCTTGGTTATACATTAAATTGCGACTAGTTCACCGACATTCAAGCTTTGCAATATTGAGATTCATGATTCACAAGGATAAGTGACGGTCCGTAGCGGGGATTTCCTATCCCTAGACATTTTATTGTATTGAATTTTATTTGCTATTTGAATGATTGTGACACTATTATCAAAACCATCCTATTATTCCATTGATAGCTAGATGATCAAAATACAGCACTGTCAATTGTCCTTCCTGTGTTCGATACCCGCTCGCCACTACGCCGTGCGCTTGCGGTAAGACTACAGTTGTTTTTCGGGTGTATATCCGGGCGCGATCAACATCCAACTACCAAGCAATCACTGGGCACAGCCAGTCTATTACACATTACATCACTGCTGGTCGTAGCTAGCTCCACAGTCCTATGCATAGCATTCGTAGCCAGCTCCACCGTCGAAGTACAATTTTCCACTCTGGACACAGTCAGCCCATCATTACAACCACTTGACAACCCGTTTGTCACCTTCGGCAACCTAACCTACGCCTTCAACAACACAGTTCTCTCCTTCGACAAAACATTTCTCTCCTTCAACAAATTAACAGAAACATAAGCATGAGCATCCTCCAACTTGCTCGTACCATTCTCAGCAAAACCATTCACATGAGAAGGTCATTGCAAGGAGGAATGGCCAAAGCAAACGCAGTTAGAGCAATGAGGTGGCTCACCTTTGTACCTAACCTCAAGTCTGATCAAAGATCAATCACCAAGCTGCACCATGATGAATTGAGGCAACGGAGCATCAGCACTGATCTCCTCCAGACATCGGGCATACGCCAGACGCTTCATTCTTGCCGTGGCACGATCCAAACAAATGGGGGTTCCAATTACACTAGTAATTACATTGAGGATGCGCAGAGTCCAAAGATTGAGTGGAAGATTGAAAAGCTGCATCCAAACAGGAGCTGCAGTCAATAGATCACGGTTGAACCCTGTGTCAGTGCACCACCGCTGCATCACGATGAGTCTGCCATCGAAGAGCCAAGGCCCGTCGAAAAGAACATCGTCACGATCCTCTTTGGCTTCAAACCTAAAGTAAAAGAACCCATTCTTCCTCGAGAAGATGCTAATCCCCCGCTTGATTCTCCAGACTCTGGTCGCACATGCTTTGATTTGCTCGTAGTATGGTATGTCACCAAGCACATACCCCACGAGAGTATTCTCCCAGCGTTCAATACCTTCAGCAAGCAACTCCTCCGATAGCATCGCAATGGCTGATCCCTCGTGGTCAATAACCGGTAAAACAAAGGTCATCTTAAAGGCATCTGAAAATTTGCGTCTGCTCGAGCAGATTTCCAGCCAAGAATGCTTATCAGCATTGATGTTGATTTTCATTTGCGGTGACGGCTATTGTGATCTTCTATCGAGCACCTTACAGGCATCAACACCATTAGCCAAACCAACATCAGAAGAAGCTGCACCACACGTGTTGCCTTGAGTGAATCCCCTCTCAGCCTTAACCTACTTTTATCTCCCAAGATCTAGCGCTTTGCCCTTATTTCCCATCAGAGGCTTAGAATTCTTTCGAGACACGGCTCTCCAACCATCAGATGGCTAAACAATGGTATCACCAATTCCCTCACCCAGGCCACCTCCATCACCAACCTCCGAAGCCCTAGCAAAGCGATTAGGGCCAAGATCAGGAACCATATCCACCATGAGCTCCAAGAACCCAGGTCAAGATCAAGCAAAACAAATATCGAGATCCAATGGGAAATCTAAGAGCATAAGCAAATGAGATCGAGATCGAGATCCAAAAAAGAAGATCAAGATTCAAAAAACAGATCAAGATCCAAAAAAACCAGATCGAGATCTAGGTCAGACAGATCCAAAAGAAGGATCAAAGAGCCTGAGAAATCGACAGAGAGAAAGGAAATAAGCCTCTCGAACCATTTCTAAAGTGGTCATATTCCTTCTCTCAGCTACACCATTTTGCTGAGATATATAAGGAATGGTAATTTGTCTTAGAATTCCTTTTTCATTACATATATCCTTAAATTGATCTGATAGATATTCTCTCCATCGGTCAATCCTCAAGATTTTAACATTTCTTTCTAATTAATTCTCAACTTTGTTGGAAAACAATTTGAAGCAATCCAGTGTCTCAAATTTATAGGATATAAGGTATACCTTTCCAAACCGAGAGTTGTCATTTATGAATGTTATGAAATACAAGGCACCATGTCTTGCCCTCGCACTCATGGGTCCACAGATGTCAGAGTGTATGAGCCGTAATATAGTGTCAGCTCATTTTGCCTTGACAAATGGTTTCCTTGTAATTTTGCATGCTAGACATGATTCAAATGCAGGAATTTCTATTTTGGTAAGAGACCCCAAAAGTTTTTCTTTAGATAAGCGTTCTTTCCTAGTCTAGCATGTCATAATAATACATCAATATCACGTGTAGCAAACGAAGATGTGGTTAACATATAACTAAAAGAATTATTATTAGTATTAAGAAATACCAAACCATTCAAATAAGTGACAGATCCATAAAATTATTTACATAAATTTATTTCCAACACATGTTGTCCAAACAACAAATCAAATCCAAACCTAGATAAGGATACAACAGTGACTAAGTTTCACCTTATTTAAGGAGTATGCAACACATCGTGTAGTAGTTGTTGTTTTTTGTGATTCAAATCTCATATGAAGGATTCCCATGCGACTCGGTCGAGTAGTATGTTACTTGACCGAGCTACAGGAGTAGAGCAGAGATAGTAAGAAGTGGGGAGTTTTCGCCGACTCAGGCGACCTTCTACTCGGTCAAGCAGGAGGCTACTCGGTCGAGTAACCGGCTACTCGGTCGAGCTGTAGTAGGATTCTGATGGTA